>ML778193.1:107255-142397 GCA_009831015.1 Picea engelmannii | reverse complement strand
GTAAAAAACCTTGATATATCGTTCAACAGCTCAAAGACATTACAAAAATCCACAATACAAGATCGAAGAAAAGGACAAGACATCCTTTGGGCTAGTATCCACAAGAGACGGGAAGTTCCCAGGAAGGTTTCATCCAAGCCATGTAGATGAGGTGATGTGGCTAGGAGATGTCCAGACAAGTGGGTAGAGTGAGAGACAGGGATGCATAATGTCATCTGTGGGTGCCTTTGTAGAAGGTGAGCTATACCCGTCATGGATGCAATTTTTCCAAGCCCGTTCTTGCCTTTATTCTTTCTTTATTTTTCTTTTTCTTCTTCTTTTTCCTTTTATTCAAGGTCTAACCGGAGGGCACTGCCTTGGCATGGTGACCAGAGCTGATAGTGTTACCCACAAGTACTTTCACAGAGATGAGAAGACTGGCTCGTGATGAGACCCCCTTTCCCTTGGCCATGCAACCAAAGGTCACTGCCTTGGCATGGTAACCAGATAGTGGCAATGTCATACTGTTAGGTACCCATGAACCTAATAGGCTGGCTCGTGATGAGACCCTCTATCCTCTTGGCTAGGTCTTGTTTATTATTTTACGGGTCCCTCTTGTTTCTTGCTGAGAGGCCTTTTATTGCCTTCTCGGGGATCCCTGGGCGAGGCATCTCAAGGTTTTATTTCTAGGCTTTTATCTTTTACCAGCTGCTTTTACCTTTTGGGCCTTTAGCCCCTTCTTCCCACAAAACAAGGTGCAACTCTACAAACAGGTCAATCTAATGCCCGGACCAGGGGAATGGGATAAATGAGCGAGAGATAAGATGAAAAAGTGGTGGTATGATGGGAGCGAACGATGGCTCTTCAGAAATCCCCCCGGTGGCAAACCAAAACCCATGGGTACAGGCTTGCTAGGACACCCTGTCAATCTCCCCAAACATGGTCAAGTGGGTCAATGTAAGATCCAAGCAGTCGTCAGAGACAAAAAGGAGTCAGACGCATATATCCAAAGGTTTTAGTGATCAAAAGTGACACATACCATGATACCTGGACCAATTAACTCATGGAGCAAGAGCCTTCTCCGATACAAGACCAAGCCGATGGTGATGGATGCTGCTGCTGCCGACAAGACGAATCTGATGAAAGAAGAAAAGGATGGGCCCTCCAGGGCCATGCTCAGGTCAATCCTGCTCTTGGTACTCCATGTTTAGGACCCGTGGGCCTCGAGACATGATCTCCTAGTTATCCCTAGAAATCGGGGATAACAATGTTTATGCCCTGGAATTGCATCTGTAACTCATCACTCCCTCTTACTAGGGAAGTCCTTCTGGACCACACCAAGCTCGTCCCTGAAGTACACAAACTTCTGCCTTAATAGAGGCTTGGTCAACACGTTTGCTATCTGCTCATTTGTAGCGACATATTGGAGCTTCACTGCTCCCTTTTGCACCATATCTCTGATATAATGGTACCTGATCTCGATATGCTTGGACTTGTCATGAAACACCGGGTTCTCTGACAACTTCACACAACTCTAGTTGTCACACCAGATACAAGTCACCTCTAAGTATAGATCAAACAATCTTGTAAGCAGCTTCTGAAGCCACACTGCTTCGCTGCTAGCTAAACATGCTGCTATATACTCTGCCTTAGCCGTGTTGAGCACCACACCAGTCTGCTTCCTACTAAACCATGAGATCATAACTGATCCCAAACTGAAGCAACATCCAGATGTACTCTTCCGGTCTCTGACACTACCAGCCCAATTTGAATCAGTAAATCCTTGCAGGCTTATCTCAAGATCCGAAACATATTTGAGTCCATAGTCAATTGTACCTTTCAAGGACCTCATCACATGTTTTGCTGCAATCAAGTGAACATCTCTATGTTCAACGATATACTGACTCAATGTGTTCATCGCAAAACATATATCTGACCTTGTTTTCGTTAAGTACATCAACGAACTAATCATCTGTCTATACATGGTGGCCTCCACTGTCTCTGAAAATGTATCAATCGATAACTTCATATTTGTCACCATCGGTGTAGGCATGGCTTTACAATCCATCATTCCGAGTCTCTTTAGAATCTCTACAGTATATTGTCCTTGGTTAAGGAAAATCTCACTCGGTCTCTGCATCCTTCCATTCTTTCTTCTCTGCAGCCTCTTCATAGCAGGTAGGCTCAACATCAATAATGTCACTTAGCAATGCCACATAACTAGAGTATGGTCGTGGTCTCTTGATTTCTTTGAAAGATCCATCTAGAGCACCATACTTCTCCGCATCCTAAATAATTTCTTGAGCCCAAGCTGGTTTTCTCTTCTTTGTATTCATCTCTCGGGATGAATCTGCAAGTCTCAGTGGTTCTTCCATATCATGATCTACTAGTACAAGTTACAACATCATCGCCTGCATCTGTATCTGCAACTCTGGGAGCTTCAAGTTCCTCATCATGGACCTCATCTGAATGATTATGTCTTGATCTTCTGAAGGCTGCATCCTCATCAAAGGTGACATCTCTGCTAGTCTCAATCTGATGGTGACCAGGGATGTAGACTCTGTATGCCTTAGATGACTCACTATATCCAACAAATATACCCTTCTTTCTTGAAGGGTCCAACTTCGATCTCTTGTCCTTGGGGACATGGACATACACTGGACAACCAAATATCCTCAGGGGGATGACTTCTGGCTTTTCACTTGTAAACATTTCTTCTGGTGTCTTGTTCCCAAGTACACGGTGGGGACATTTGTTCTACACATATACAATGGTCCTGGCTGCTTCTACCCACAGATGCATTGGTAAATCTTGATCATGAATGATGGACTTTACTGCTTCCATGATTGTTCGGTTCTTTCTTTTTGCCACACCATTCCGCTGAGGATTGTAGGTAGTAGAGATCTCCCTCTTAATCCCAACTTTTTTGTAGAATGCCTTGAATTCATCTGATGTGAATTCTCCTCTATTACCTGACCTTAAGATCTTTATCTTCTTTTCAGAAAGATTTTCAACAAGTACTTTGAATTCTTTGAACTTGTTGAATACTTCACTTTTAGCTTTCAAAAAGTAAATCCAAGTGTTATGTGAGAAATCATCAATAAATGAAACATAATATACATACCTGCTAAGTGAAGTGGCTGGCATTGGTCCACACACGTCTGAGTGTATAATGTCCAAGGCTCCTTTGGCTTTGTTGTTGCTGCTTGGAAATGGGTTCTTCACGTTCTTGCCTTGTGCATATCCCTTGCATATGCCTTCATGATTCACTTGGATCTCTGGCAAACCTGTCACCACCTTGCTCACGATCGGTAATGCTTTGTAATGTATGTGAGCAAATCTTCTATGCCATAGCTCACTCAGAGTAATTGTGTTGTGTACTAATGTTGAATTTGAATGTCCCTTCAATTTGTATAGACCTCCTTCTTGAACAACAATCACGAAAACATCATCAATAGACTTTCGTCTTTGCCACATGAGAACTTCACCATCAATGAAAGAAACTCTGAATCCTTTCTCATCCAAGGCTAAGATAGAAAGGAGATTCTTATTCAAACCAGGTACATACAAAACATCCTTCATCTTCATAGGCTTTCCGGAATCCAATCTGTAAGAAGCTTCTCCTACTCCTTTAATGGGATACTGATAGTCATCACCGAGTTTCACTTTGTGAGGTGAATCCTTCTGAACTAATTTTCATAAAGAATCCTTGTAACCTGTCATGTTCTTAGAAGCACCACTATCAATAAGCCATGTGTCACTTCCATGAGTAACTGTTCCTGTAAGAGTTGATATCAATACATATTCTTTGCTTGAATCTTCTTTGGCTCTCTTCTGATGAGGTTCATCGTCTTCTGCAACATGAACATGATGTCTTTTATACTTTCCTTTTCTGACCTGATCTTTTGAGTGGGGACACTTTATTGCAATGTGTCCCATCTTTTGGCAGATGTAGCATCTGTAATTTGAGTGATCCTTGTGAAATTTTTGTGTCTTTTGTGACCCTTAAGACTTTTTGTGTGAGTGAACCTCTTTCCTTTTCTTGCATGTGCTGCTAGAGCTTGATTTTCATCATTGCCTAGTTTCTGTTCTCTTGCTTCCAATCTAGCTTCTTCTTGAGTGCAATCCTCCCATAGTCTGCTAAACCTTGTTAGCTTTCTTCTTGAACAGATTCCTTGAATGAATGATTCCCAAGATCTTTGGAGACCATTCAATGTAGTCAACGCCAGTTCAAGTTCTTCAATTGTGTATTCAATTGCTTCAAGCTGTTCTTTGATTAGAGACACCCTCGTGAAGTAGGATTGAATGGTTTATGAACTCTGCATCTTCACACTCTTGCGCTGTGTCCTCAATGTCATCTTTCGGTTGATATTCTTGCCTTCATATAATTGGGATAGGGCATCAAACATTTGCTTTGGAGTCTTCAACGATGACACATGAGGGATCAAGTGATCCTTGATAGAATCTGTGATAATCCTCTTTTCCCTAACCAGGTTCTTCTTGTGCTTTGCCTTGGTCTCAGCTTCCTCTGGTTCCAGAACTTCTTCTTTGACGAAACCTTGTCGATCATTCTCTTCTAGAATGAGCATTACTCTATACTTCCATGCTCGGAAGTTATCAACATCCTCAAGCCTCTCATCAAGCTTAGTGTTGGTAGTCATCTTGCCCTTTGACGAAAATACACAAGAAAATAAATTTTTTTCAAAGAAAGGTTTTGAACTTACCAGAGAGTGTGCTATGCTAAGGTGACCTGCTCCAACTTCAGTCTGCAACTGGTTGGACGTCTTGACCTAGGGTTTTATGAGGAAACCCTAAATTTTCAACTTGAGAATTCTAATCCAAGGAAAGGATGCACCCTCCTTTGGCGAAATCTTTGATGGCTTTATTTTGACCAGCGTCCTTCAGAAGGTGGGTGACGTCATAACCTAGGGTTTTATGTAGAAACCCAAATTTTTAGAAACTGTGAAAATTGCAAAACTGGTCCAGGGAAAAGATGCGCTAGGGTTAGGAGAGTTTTCCTATGGTCTTGTTTTCCCCAACAAGTTCCTCTAGACTGTGAAAATGGCTTCTTTCAGGCCTGCTTTGACACCATGTTAAAATTTTGCTTAAGCAGTTAAACGTATTCAATATTCTTTAACTTTTAACAATTAGAACAATAACTGAATACATAAAGATCAATGAAAGAAAGACATCCACAATATACACAAGATTTATCCTGGGAAACCTTCTTGAGAGAGAAAACCCAACAAAGCTTCTTCAATATTGATTTGTCAACAAGTACACTGTCTCTCTCCAAGAGAGATCTCACAAAATAAAAGATACCAGAAGATAGACCAGAAACCCTAACCAGAATATGGTAGTGCACCACTAGACCAAGATAGACCTTCAAGAGATAAACAAAACTCTCCACGAAAACAACCCTACTTTGTAGTTGTGTCTCCTTCTAAGACGTGCGCACTTATCCTTGAGAGAGAGAACTTGTGATGCGTGTTCTTTAAATGAGGCGCCTAGCCTCTTATAAATACAAGTTGAGTCACCCTGTAATTAGTTTAGGGCCGAGTTGTACGATTTACACTTTCTAATTTACATAATAATATTCTTTAGGGTTTTGACTTGGTCTAATACAATATAGATACAATAAGAATATCTTTCGAAGCTACTCAAACTTCAACACAATGTAGAGAAAATTTCAGCCATAGAGTCTTCTCACAATGGGAGAGTTATGTTAAAATGAAATAGAGATGTCCTCTATTTATACAAAATGTTCTCATCATAGTTTTTCCACTTAGGTTAGGGTAAACACAAAGTAAGGGGACAACAAACCCCTACTTTGCCCCTTCACAAAAATAATACTAAACAATTCATATTTGCACATAAAAGAAAACCCTAAATAAGGCATCACCCCTCTAGGGTGACGTTTTGACACTTTTCTAAGTCATTGGAGTAGAGGATCGAGGTCATTGAGGCTCCTAGAGCCTCCTCTTTATGCACCAAGGTCTCTTCCTTCAATCCATGTCTCCTCCGGTCAAATCATGCCAAGTGTCAATGAATGACAACTCCATCACCACCAAGCCCTAGTCCTAGGTGATGTCAAGCCCCAAAGAGTGATGTTTTGCCCCTCCTAGGCAAGTTGTTTGGGTGATAGGGGCTAGGTGAGGTCATCCATGATGTCTTCCAGGCCTCCAAAGACACGTCTTTGTCATCCGGCATATGGGCCCTTCGTATCCAACCTATGGGCTTGAAGCCCCATGGAGGCCCAAGCTAGGCTTGTTCCTCCAAAACTGTCCACCATTTGGGTCCTGCAAAGACAAATTGATATGCCCTCCAAGGATCTCAAGTCAAAGAATCATGATGAGTAAATCAAATCAAGAAAAGAGCCATCTAAGCATGTACATCCAAATTACCTCATCAAAATAAACTCATGCTCAAAGACCCTATGCAATTTACCAAGTTTGAGTATGGGAGGGTTGACAAAACGACCTATTGGGTGAATCATCCCTCAAGTTTAGGAGTGTTTCCCGAGGGTACCTCCTTCTAAGTCATGTGGATGATGTGCTATGGACGAGGGTAAAATTTTTGGGCATGGGGTTCATGACATACAAGGGGTTGTAGTGTCTCACTTATGGGTTCCTTTGTAGAGGGTGTGCTGCACCTTTGTTTTCAATGCATCCTTTTTCCAAGCCCATTGATTGCCATTAATTAATGATCCAAAACCTTGGGTATGCCCTAGATTGAAATCGATTAACTTGGGGGGCAACACCACAAGGGCACTTGAAGCTAGAGGAACACATAGTGCCATATGCAAGGAAAGAAAGGGACACCGCATGAGTGTACACACCTCCACAAGTGGGGAGATTTATGTGTTTGCTCTTGCAGGTCTTTGATTTTTTAAGAGAAGTGTTTCATTGCTCTCAAGACCTCTTTGGGAGAGCATCTGAAAGGTTCGTAATCAAGATTTTATATTTTGTCAGCCACAAGCATCTAGGCCTTCAATCCCTTCTTCCCATGAAGTGAGGGACAACCCCTTCTTGGGTCAGTATACACGAAAAACCCAAAAGGGGATGAAGTGTGGAAAGTGGCAAGTATTGTCGGTAATGGAATGATGACTCGTCAAAAGGACCTCCCAATAGCATACCTATCCCTAAGGGTGACCCACTTACTAGGGCGCAATGATAAGCACCAAGGCGAAACATGGAAAAGAGCATAATATCCAAGCAAATGTCACATAATCAAAAGCAGTAATAGATGTAACAAACTCAAATGCCTCAAATATTGAAATGACACTCACCATAATACCTGACTTGTACCTCATGGAGCGAGACCCAATATCTTCCGGAGGCCAACTGATGTGGTGGATAACGTCATGATCAACTTGGAGCGTGGTGGTGAGGTGGGTCTCCCTTTGTGCAAGTGGACACTGTTGGTTAAGCTGTCTCTCAGTACTCCATGTCTGCAACCTGAGGGCCTCAAGATATAATCTGCTTAGTTATCCCACAAAATAGGGATAACAGGCCCAAGAGTTCAAGTATAGATTCAACCACTGTGATTGGGGTCTGAGAGGGAGGATTGTATAAATTGAAGGGACACCCAGAACAAGCCCTTGTACACAACAATGTTAGCTATAGTGAGCTATGGCACCGAAGACTTGCTCACCTAAATTAGAAAGCCTTACCAGATTTGAGCAAGATGGTTACAGGTCTACTAGATATTTAGGATGATGGAGTATGCAAAGGATGCACACTTGGCAAGAATGCCAAGGGAAGATTTTCAAGCAGTGACAACAGATCCAAAGGGATCTTGGACATCATACATTCAGATGTATGTGGACAGATGATGGTTCCATCTCTAGGTAACTTTTTGTACTGTGTCATTTTTATTGATGATTACTCACATAAGACATGGATCTATTTCTTGAAAGCGAAAGATGAAGTTTTTAACATGTTTCAAGAATTCGAGGCTTTAGTAGAAAATCTCTTTGGAAGAAAGATTAAAATCTTGAGGTCAGATAATGGAGGTGAACACACCTCAAATGAGTGCAAATACTTTTGTAGAGAAGATGGGATTAAGAGGGAGTTGACGACTCCCTACAACCCCCAGGAAAATTGGGTTGCAGAGAGAAAGAACAGATCGATTGTAGAAGCAACTAAAGTAGTGATCCATGACCAAAATTTACCCTTGCATCTATGAGAAAAAGCGTCCAGTATAGCCGTATATGTCTAGAATAAAAGTCCTCATAAGATATTGGGGAACAAGACACCAGAAGAAGTATTCACTAGAAAGAAATCAGAAGTCAACCACTTGAGAATATTTGGCTGTCTAGTGTACATACATGTTCCCAAGGGAAAGAGAACGAAGCTGGAGCCTTTCGGAAAGAAGGGCACCTTCATTGGATACAGTGAGATTTTGAAGGCTTGCAGAATATACATCCCTGGACAAAGACAAATTGAGATTAGTAGGGATGTTATGTTTGATGAAGAAGCAACCTTCAAGAAATCTAGGGAGTCTCACATGGATGTGGAGAGGGAGGAGCAGGAGGCTCCAAGGGATGTGGTGATGATTGACTCTACTCCAGAAGAACACATTCTAGAAGATCAAGATGAGACAATAGAGCTAGAGATACCTGTAGATCCACCCAAAGAAGTTACTCTTACCAGGAAGAGACCAACATGGCTTTGAAACACTTTGCAAGAAGTTGAAGGACATGCAGCTCCCAGAGGCTCTTTCAGAGAGAGCAAGAGACCACACAAGTTTTCCAACTATGTGGCGCTCATGAGTAAAATCATTAATTTAGAACCTTCCACTTATAAGGAAGCTGCTAAGCAGCGATTGTGGAAGGATGCCATGATGGAAGAGTATCAGTCCATCATGAGGAATGATGTGTGGGAAGTAGTTCCGAGACCTGAAGGGAAGTCAATAGTGACTTCCAAATGGATCTACAAGATCAAGCATGCTGCAGATGGCAATATAGAGAAGTACAAAGCAAGATTTGTGGCTAGATGATTCTCTCAGAAAGAGGGAGAATATTATGACGAAACATTTGCTCCAATAGCAAAGTACACTTCCATCAAATTATTGCTATTGCTTCTGTTATGGGATGGAAATTACACTTGATGGATGTCAAGACTGCTTTCTTGAATGGTGTAATTGAAGAAGAAGTCTACATAGAGCAACCACAAGGTTTTGTAATCCATGGGAGGGAGTAACATCTTTGCAAATCGAAGAAAGGTTTGTATGGGCTTAAGAAGCCACCCAGGGCATGGTATGTCAGAATAGATAGTTTTCTGATGAGCTTGGGGTTTACCAAGTGTGATGCAGATCCCAACCTTTACTACAAGGTTGAAGATGGTTTCCCATTGGTCTTGGTACTATATGTGGATGACCTGTTTCTTATAGGGGATGAGAAGCTCATAGATGGGTGCAAGAGGGAGCTCACTTGAAATGAAGGATCTAGGTTTGATGCACTATTTCTTGGGATTAGAGGTGTGGCAGAGGCCAAATGAGATATTCTTTAGCTAAGGAAAATATACAGTTGAGATCCTGCAGAGAGTCGGGATAATGGATTGCAAGTCCATGCCCATACCTATGGTTACGAATCTGAAGCTCTTGAGTGATTCATCTTCAGATTTGGTTGATCCCATGATGTACAGACAATTGATCGGATACTTGATGTACCTGGTTAACACTAGGTTGGATATATGCTTTACAGTGAACACATTGAGTCAGTACATGGTTGAGCCTAGACATGTACATTGGATAGCAACGAAGAATTTGTTGAGGTACCTGCATGGTACGATTGGATATGGACTTTGATATGTCTCAGACGGTGCAGTAAAATTGCAAGGCTATACAAAATTTGATTGGGCGGGGAGGGAAATGGACCAGAAGAGCACATCAGGATGTTGCTTCAGTTTGGGATCATGTATGCTCTCATGGTTAAGCAGAAAAGGGACGTCAGTGGCACTCAGTACAACAGAGGCAGAGTATATAGCAGCCAATGTTGCAAGTCATGAAGCAGTGTGGCTTTGGAAGTTGCTTGCAGGGTTATTTGATGTAGAGTTGGAGCCAACCTCGATATATTTTGATAATCAAAGTTGTGTGAAGCTTTCAGAGAATCCAGTCTTTCATGACAAGTTAAAGCATATAGAGATCAAATACCATTACATCTGAGACATGGTGCTGAGAGAAGCAATGGAGCTCTAGTACATATCCACAAATGAGAAGACAACGAACATTCTCACCAAGCCTCTGTCTAGGGTGAAGTATGAGCATTTTAGAGACAAGCTTGGCATGATGTAGAATGTCCACCCTCATTGAGAGGGAGATGTGATGTTTCTCCTCCAATGGGCTCTCCCTCTGGGCAAGGGTTTTCCAGATCAGTCATGTGAAGTGGCCGAAGGAGTAAAATGTAGGCTAGTACAAGTTTTTCCTACGCCATGTGAAGTGGCTAGGTGTGAATGGGACTTGTAGTGTGGTCCTTCCTACACCATGAGAAGTGGCTAGGTGTGAATGGGTCCATGGTGTAGCCTTAGGGATATGGTAGTAGTTTTGCCCATACCATATGAAGTGGATGGGTGTGATTGGGATTACCAGGAGAGGAGAAACAACATAGCGTAGTCGTGAGACTATGGCAGTAGTTTTGTAATACTGGATGCTCATAGCATAGTCGTGAGACTATGGCGGTAGTCTTGTACTACTGGATGCTCATAGCATAGTCGTGAGACTATGGTGGTAGTCTTGTACTACTGGATGCTCATAGTGTAGTCATGAGACTATGGTGGTAGCCTTGGGGCTACTAGATGCTTGCAGCGTAGTCATGAGACTATGGTGGTAGTCTTGCCCATGCCATGTGAAATGGATGGGTGTGATTGGGACTACTAGAAGAAAATATCTTGGAAGAATACCTCCCTAGTTAAGAGGGGGTGTTGATGTTTTGGTAGCAGCGGGAAGTATTCCCTCCTGGACAACCTTTCTTAGAGAAGAAAAAGATTCCAGAAGTCAAATGAATACCATTGAACAATTGAAGAACACCCGAAAGAGAAGTCGGCCCACAGGAAAAGAATAAAGAGGAAATGGAATTCCCAGGAAGAGAAGTCGGCCCACAGGGAAAAGATAAAGGGGAAATATAATTTCCTAGAAGAGAAGTTGGCCCCAGCTAAAGTGACTTAATGACTATAAATAAGGTGACGTATTGTTCATTTGTTCACTCACTCACTCAACTATCTCACTCAAGTAGGAGGCGCAAGTATAGGCAAGGAGAAGACACATCTACTGCAGCATTTGGGGTTCTTGTTTATTCTTGGTGGTTTCTCGTGCGCTATCTCTGGGAGAGGTGCGCTAGCCTTGTGTGGTGCTGCAGCTGCAGTTGTCTGATCCTGCTAGGGTTTGACAAGGAGAAAGAGATAAGTTATTGTATCAGGGTTTCTTCATTATCAGTTTTGCTCTTGTGAAGAAGAGCTTGTTCATGGTTGGATTGTATTATCAGAAAGAATCTATCTAAGAAAGGTTGGCTGGGTTTTTCCCCGATTTTGGGGTTTTCCCAGGATAAATCTTTGTGTTTCCTTGTGCTTGTTTTATGCAGCTTATCTTTTCAGTATATGGTTGTTAAATGTAAAAGAAGATCAAAATGTTCTGGTAAATTTATTGCTCTGAAAAATTTGAGAAAATCTAACAATTTGTACTATTTGGTAAATGCAAGATAAAGTCTGATAATAGCAACCAAGATTGTAGGTGGTCTGGAAAATGGATCCACTATGCTTTGCTTAAAATGACAATGATGTCACTATATTGTGATATCCAATCATATATCTTGATGGGATTCAGTCTATGAATGATTGCAATGCTGAATAATGTTTGGAAACCCAATAGAGAAAAGTATGTGGAGATGAAATGATGGTGTGCACACACCTATATAGAGTGGCAAGAAGTATTGATGTTTTGTGAAGAAAATTGATTTTCAAATGTGCCAATAAAAGGAAAAACTACTAACCACTGTGAGATTGCATGATAGAAGTTGAATGGAATGTGAGTCAATTTGGATGATAATGGGGAAGGAGTGGCCAGAAAGGAGGGTAGTGAGGAGTCAACAGATTGAGAGAAACAATTGTGGGTTGAGAGGTGCATAAAAGAAAATGACAGTGAAAACAATGGACACAAATAAAATTTAAATATTAAAGTCTATTGGTGGCCATAAATGGGTTATTAAGACTATAGAAGTATGAATAGGATTAAACATTGGGAGTGCTAAAGCATCTCTGTGAGAACTGCAAAAGTAATAAAAGAGTACATAAAGAGTGCTGAAATAGCCATTGAACCCCAGAGAACCAAAAAACAAATGGCAAGCATTTCACGGAGACCGGTGAGGAATCTGGGAACCAACAAAGTTGTCAACTGTAATTTCTCCTAACATCCAAGGTCGAGATTACATTTGCGATGAGATTCATGTTGTCTGCTGGTTGTTTGCAGTGAAGTCTGTGTCCTCAGACTGACCTAGTGTTGGAGATTTCTCATGACGCCTCTTGTTGTTGCAGCCATCTAGAGTGTGAAAGTAAGAGGTGATGAGCCTAGAGTTAGCGATGTGGGCAGAATCATCAAAGAAGAATTATGGTAAATGGGATTTCAGACAAGATAAAGTGACAATTTGGTACAACAACACAACAGGTGGTAATGTAGGCTGGGCATTGTATGGAGCATGCAAAGGGAAAGAGGGTTTGTAATGCAACGATGTCAAGAAGAGGAAGAGGAAAAGAAAGCATGGTTTATATGGGTAGAAGAGAATGATAATGAGTGCACCGATGATTGTTTCCTCTGATACAACATTGGTGTGAACCTGAGTCATATGTTGATAATATCTCCTTTTGAGTACAATAATACTCCAGATGTAGGTATCTGTTGAGTAGGATAAGACTCCAAGACTTCATGCCAGCCTTAATGACAATATCTGAATTCGTATATTATCCTTTTTGACCATTTTTACTTCTGTTTATTTACACTGCTTTCTGTTGTGGTTTAAGGTTGGTTCACACCATATGGTGTCAATTTCTCAATGCTTTCTCTTTCAAAACTGCCACGGGTCATATATATAAAAGGAATTGTCTAAATGTTGTATGATTTCGACCCATTTTGGTCACATATTGACCTTTTCGGGTCGTGATGTGACCAATTTTGGTCATATATAGGTCCAAATTGTAAAACATTTAGACACTTCCTATATAAAATATACTCAACTGGTGTAAAGAATCTTCACCACATTGCTAGCGTGCTGTATTTATTGCTTCCACAGTCAAGATTGTTGAATGCAATTTACTAGCAACTATTATCTTCGAAAGGGATTTATGAAAACTCCCAGGGTATTTGCACATGATAGTCATTGTGTCACTTGGTTCTAAATTTGCTAAACTTCATACTTGTGCTTGGTAAAATCATTTTGCTTGGAAGTTGGTGAAGCAAGAAACTTCACAGCAGTTCAAGGAATTATTGCCAAGAGTCTTTTTACTGGGTGGAAATCATGGATTCTGTATTAGATGTATATTTATAAATTCTCTGATTTCTTATATCAAGCTAACTATATGGTCTTTCTGCTGAGCAGGATCATCCTGTCATTGAGATGTTCTGGGAGGTTATTAAGCAATTCAGTTTAGAGCAGCAAAAGAAGTTTTTGAAGTAAGTAGTTGCTCTCTGCAGACATACTGATGCAGTAGTAGATGTTCTCATTTTAAGTAGTGTTTTTGACATTTTCAACTGTCTTTTTAGTAGCAATCATTATCTCCTGTTCCTTATTTATCAGCTATCCCATAGAATTCTTTGCTTTTTCATCATCTTGAATGCAATTTGCATGTATTTTTTTAAGAAATATTTTTTGCAAGGGATTTTAGGAGGTAATATTTTGTCCAGGAAGAAATGTAGCAGAGTAGTGCTGTGCTGTAGAGTAACTCTTCCATGATACTCTAGACCAATTTTTGGTGTTTATTTCTGCAATGAAGACATTTTTGTCTGTGATGAGCTTTGACTGCCTAGTCTCCACCTTCAAAAGATGTTGGGAAAATAGTATATTTTTTGCAGCACTCTTGGCATTGAATTGCTTGTAGCCAAGCCTAGGACATCTAAATATTATTGGGCATGCTTTTTGAAGTTTCTATCAATGTATTTCTTGTACATTCTGGAGTATAGATGTTTTTTTCATTTTTTTATGAGAACAACAAAGACCATTAGTTAGCTAAATATTTCACTATCACGTATATGGGTATTCTATTTTTCTAAAACTTTCATATTAGGACATGCAAAATGCATTTACCTTGTTGGATCTTGGGCAAAATGAGAATGGTAATATCCAAGGAGTGCATTGCATGAGCATCCATCTAGACATTGTCTTTCAGTATTTCGAGAATAGAACTGAAGTTTCTGAAGAGGTTATACAAAGTAATGGCAGGTGGAATGTTCAGAATCTCAGATAATGAATTGCAGCTCAGATTTTGTAATTTGTGATGATAAATATAATAATGTATCAGTCATACTATTGCTGTAGATTAGGATTAGAGCTCTATACACAAATGCTGATCACTTTAGAGTCTTTTAGAAATCTTCCTTCAGTGCTGCATTGGGGAAGTATGGAGAGGAGAAAGAATTTATATGGGGTCCGATAGAATTTGCAATTTCTTTTGGAATAAGCTTCCTCTTATCACAATTGAGGCTAACTTGCCCATATTTAGCATTATGAGGTATCTGTTAGTGCAATTCAATTTTCTCGCTCTTCGTCTAAGCAACGACTGGTGGGGGTTTCTGTTCCACCAATGTCACCCAAGACTTGCACAGGATCCCAACCATTATTATGTGCACTTATGTGTATTCACAAGTGTGGACACAAGCACTAGTATGTCATTGGCAGGATTTGAACCCTAGTGAGGGATTTATTGGTTACTTGTATTCATTGACCAGGTAAGCCACACTTGGCAATGAGTATTATTTATTATTAACACACACACACACACACACACACAACACATATGGCTGGTGAGGGCGAGGATGAGCAAGCATACATATTCATCCCGCAACCAATCAACCATTTTGTTAGTACTAGGGTCACTACCTCTATGGACACCCCATGGACAATTTTTTTTTTAAATGTATCCTTTTATGTTGATCTGTTTGTCTCCTGTTGTGAACTTTTGTCTATTGTGCAATTGCCTTTTTCTATAGAGATTAAATCTGTGAAAATTCCAGGTCCTATCAACTTGCCTTCTTGGTCTGTCTTTGTCTGTCTTCGACCAAGCAAAGGCTCTAAGTTTTCACTGTCGTTATGTTTTGATACAATGAACAGTCCCTCTATATATATGAGGTAACCAAGCACATATGTCCACAATAATGTCTAAATCAACAATGAATTCATGATACAAGTGGGGCTGACCCCTCAAGTAGCCTCTAATAATGACAAATCATGCTAAAACATTAAAATAAGCCCTCCAAAGCCACGTGTGGGTGATGTCATGCTCCAATAAGATGTAAGAGGCCTCCAAAGGGCATGTCTTGTCATCAAGGTGCCAAGTATGGTAGGAAGATGACCTCTCCTCATCAAAGGTCATGTCTTGTCATCAAAACCCCAACTTATCAAAGTGGTGCCCTAATGGAAAGCAAGGCCCAATTCATGACGCTATCATCCAAGGTGGAATGAAGGTGCATCTCGTCTCTGCATGGTGTCCAATCCTATGCTAGTGCAACATCCTCCATCCAATGCCTAATAACCTTTGGGGTACAATGCCCAAGGTGTGGGCTTCTTTCTCATCCGTGTGCCTGCGTGTATGTATATGCAAAGCAAAAGCTCATATGTCCATCATCCAAGGTTTAGGAGGTATGAGAGCCTATAATGGAGAGAACCAAGTCACCAGGTGGCCCAACGCTCTGCATCACACATGCTATGTCCTACATGAAGTACACAACGTCCTAGGCGAAATCTCAGGGATGTCCTCTAAAGACCATGTCAGGTGCACCCAAGTCAATAAAAATCATGAAATCAAGTAAACCAACAATCACAAGGGGCAATAGTTCTTAGAATCATGTAAAGTAAGCCATCTATTAACACAAACGCCAAATGAACAACTCTCATTGGGTATCCCCTTCAAACTTCACACGAGTTCAAGACTTTATGCAATTTGGCAAGTTTAAGTATGGGAGGACCATTAAAAGAACCTATTAGGTGTGCCAGTACCCAAGTAGAAAGATATTTCCCCGAGGAACCCATCAAAGATATGTAATTAATGTGAGGTGGTCATGGGGTTTACTTCTGGGCATGGGGTCATTAACATGCAAGGCAATGTATGGGCTTGTTACCCCCCCATGCCTAGGGGTAATTGGAGGAGATCATGTCTTGAGGTTCATAATGGAGAACATGATCTACACCATGATGATGATGATCAATTTGTCCACAGATGGCAGTCCAACAACCCCCTTGATTTGCCTCCCAGTTGCATCAACCAAGGCTCATCACATTCAAGCAGCCCAGGGTATGGGGTGGTAAGCCAGAGTCCCCATGAGGTATGGTTAGTCCTTTTTTCATGCAATGTGTTGTATTTAATTTATTGGGCATGTGGACAAGGATCATTGGTTGAAGTTGGATAGTGGATCACTTGCTTGAGAATTTTTCTTGGTTTCTTTGTTACACCTTGGTGGTCAGCTTCTATGCCCTAGTCCCGTGTTGTAACTGCACAGGGAAAATGGGTAATACTGTGGGGCCCTCCCAAGTGTAATGTTCTGCTCCTGACCATACTTAACATATCCTAAACTTCGACTATGGCCCATGCTCTCATGAGAAAGGAATTAACGACCTGGAGGTAGATTGCAGTTGCTATAAAATAATAAGAAAATGATGCTAAAAAGAAAGTGAACATAGCAAGTTAGGACAACCAAAAGTCGATCCAACTTGATCTCTACTCATTCTGTGCTTGCCTCGATCCCAAAAAGTAATGCTAATGCTTGGAAACCCATAAAGGGGGACCCTCAAATTTGCAAATTATAAATGAAAGCAGGGATTGGAAAGATGGCTAATGAAGGGGTTTGGAAAAGGTGGCGCACAAATATTGGGTAACTCAAGAGCAAGTGCACCCTCAACAAAAGCACTCATAGAGATGGACACCATAAGCCATGAAGGAAGCCTTAAACCATAACATCTTCACACTCACTCTTGATGGGTTTTTACTTTCCCTTGTCACTCTCAGGACCTATTCCCCTACCTGGGTTATCTATTTTCTGTCTAGGTGGCACACCTAATAGGGCTCCTCCCATACTTGAACTTGGTTACCCTCACAGGGTCTTGAGCTTGGGTGATACTCGAAGGGGATACTGGGGTGAATTGTTTACATGGCTTGTTTCTTAGGCAACAACTTACTTTGCATGATTTAAGGACTAATGTGTCTTATGAACATTGGTTTACTCTATCTTATATTCTGCACTGTTTTGAATGGTCTTGACATGGTTCTTTGAGGGACATCTTGGGTTGTGCCCGGGATGTTGTGCTCTATTGTAGGATTTTGGCATGTGTGAAGGAGAGCAGTGAGTCATCCGGTGACTCAATATCCTCAGATAGTGGTTCTCACATCCTTGGAACCTTGGGTGATGGACAAATGGGCTTGGTTTGAGCAGTTTTGGTTAGTGTGCCACATACATGGGCTGAGAAGCCTATAGGCTGGGTGGAGCACTCAGAGGCTTTGTGCACAGAGGATGGAGGGACGTTGCCCTTGGAGGCACTTTGGCATCACTCGAGGACAAGATTGCACCCCTCTTGCACTTGGACATTGCCTTTGGAGACCTACGACGTCTCCCTCTAGCCCTTGACACCACCTTTGAGGGCTAGGGTTTGATGGATGGTGTGGTTCCGGAAGAGATTTGAGATGAGGAGACACCTTGCTTCACACTTTTGCACATTGGAGCATGCCTTATGGCCTTTGGAGGCTTAACATCTCCCTCATTGAGGCTTGACGTCACTCTTTGGAGCACTATGTCACCCTTCTAGGGCATGTCGTCACTCTTTTAGGGTTTTATTTTATGTATTTGTCATTTTTGGCATATTGTAGAGGCAAATTAAGGAGTCAGTCGTCTTCTATTTTGTAGTTGACAAAATTATGTGGACAAATTGGTTTGGGGTGGCCTCATATAAATAGGCCATCCTCACATTTCATTTTGGATCATTATATCTCACCTTTATGAGAGTAACTTCTGAATTTTTTTTCCTATTGGGCTATCTGTCTCTTTTGCACCTATGTGCTATGCATGGAGGGTCAAATTGTGGATGTTTTTTCTGATTTTGGAGGGAATTTTCTGCAATTAGGGTTTTATTTCATGGATTCCTGGTGAAGTAAGTGAATTTTCTGCAATTTTATTCTCATCCTATTTATGTTTCATGGTAAATTTACTTTTTCATGCTAGACGTCTTGCTTGGTGAAACCCTAAGAGAGGAGCATAAGTGCTTCCTCCTCTCACAAGGTTAATTTTTTTCAAAATTTGTTAAGGAATCCTTGCTAGGGTTAGTATCCTAAAGCCTAAAGTGCTAGCACTTTAGGATTTTATCCCTAGACATTTGAGTTTAACCTAGTTGAAGCATTAAGAAGGGAGGAAAGGTTGCTAGAGCACAAATGTGCTTGCACTCTAGCAATCCTTCTGTTTAAGGTTTAAACCCTAAGGTCCTAATGTGCTAGCACCTTAGAGTTTAAACCCTATCTCTTGCTTTCTACTAGTTTAATCTTCAAGCACTTTTGCATTTGCTGTTATAAAGACTCCATAGCCCTAAGGCATTGGTTGCATAACTCTATTGTGGTGAAATTTATCAATAAACACTCTCTTTCAACTCTTTTAAGCTCTCTACTAACTTCACTAACACTAACACTTGCAAACTTGTTCAATAACTTGCTGTTGTTAATAAAGTTTGCTACAACCACCTGATAATACTTTATTTTGCTGCATACACCCTTGTAAAGGTGGTCTAACATACTCAGATTTTCTCTCAAACAATTGGATAATGTTCTATGTGATATGCATGCTTAATTTTCATGGTCAGTTATTGAAATTTTGAGTTCTTTTTATTGCTGCTGTTAGAAATTTATATTGTTATAAGACTGTTGTACCGCTGCAAATTTGCAACAGCCATTAACAATTATCATTGTCTAGTGTCTTGTTTTGGGGATGTACTCAAACATCTTCATACCTCATCTATAAGCTTAACCTAGATCTTATCTTCGGTGATCAAGAGATGGGGCAATAGGCTTGGCTACTATACTTGCTATTTTGATCCCTTGAGGTCACCAGGGAAACCTCCCTTGTGGTGGACCTCTTCCATCACTAAAATGAGGGAAGTTCTTACTAAGGTGACAGTGGTAGGAACTTCTATAGTTAGGAAAAATTTTGAGACTTGTCGTGGGGCTTTGCACAAGTACAAATCCTACGATAACCGGGCTCACCTCCATGAGTGCCTTTGTAGAGGGTGTGCTTGGCGATTGAGTTACACTCTCCTCGACACATTTGCATTCCAAACCCCTTATTTTCCTTTTTCTTTATTTTATTTGATTTGCAAGTCCCCTTAAAAAGGTTTCAAGCATAACACTTCCTTGACTTTTTATTCGGGATATATTCAAGTCCTTCTTTGATTGATAATGTGTTTATTCGCATTAGGACTAGGGGCAATTGCTATTAATGAGGAGGTAGAGCTCAAGTATGGACAATGGCTTTTGAATGCCCTCTTTATCCCTTTCTTTCTTTCTTTTTATCAGCCAGTTGCAATCTACCTTTGGGCCTTTAGCTCCTTCTTCTCATAAGAGAATGAGGTACTGTTGAGATTTGGGTACCTTGGAAAGTGGTCCCCTTGTGTTTGTGAGTCTCTAAACACAAAGGGGGAGACTATTACCCTTATTACTTTACTTTATGTTCTAATTTCACTTTGACATAGGAGTTTAAGATAAAAGTGAAATATGCCACTTAAGTCATTAGAGTGACATTTAATTCACTTTGTGGGTGAGTTAAAGGACATAAAACAAACTAAGGAAAGTGGGTTTCCTAAGTGAGATTTTTGGATTAAATCTCACCTAGTGATTAGACATGGCTAGATTGGATCTAGGCCATTGATCTTTTAGGGCTTGGCCAAAGAGAGGCTAAAGGAGGAGAAAGGGTAATGAAGAGGCTCATTATTCACTTGCTCACTTGAAAGACATGGGTGAGGAGAACGAAGTGAAGAGAAGAGAGGATGAGGTTTTGGAGCACCTGGGTGCATTCTTGAGAGGAGGAGGGCGCACAAGGGAGAAGGCATTAGCCACTTGAGCAAGGAGGGCGCAAGGCTTGAAGAGAAGGGTGCTTCCATGGAGTTGGGTGCACACATTCAAGTAGGGGCGCATTCTAGCATCAAGGGCGCATTCTAAGGGAGAAGGGTGCATTCTAGGATTGAGGGTGCAATTACTTAAGGAGTGTGCATGGCTTGGAGAAGGGCACACTAAGGAGGATAAAGGTTTGAGTGAGGGGGGCACACCCAAGGAGTAGGGGCACACCATTGTTGGAGTTTGGACAAGAGGAGGGTGCACCAAAGAGAGGGGGCGCACATGTCCAAGAGCTTCACCAAATATCTCAAGACTTCTTCAAGGAGGGCGCATCAACAAGTGGGCAAAGGAAAAGGCATCTCAAGGAAAATGAAAACAACAAGATAAAGAGGCTAAGAGTTTAGCAAGGAAAGAAGGACCCACCAAGGCTAAGGGTGCCTTCATTCATGGGCTAGCAGGCACATCAACAAGGGACTCCAAAGCATCTAGGATTGGTTGCTATTGTATCGGGTTCACTTGTTGTAGTTTTCCTTGTTGTATTTATGCTTTGAGATCTCCAAATATATGTTGATGATTGCAGCTTCATGAGACATTCTCCAGGTCGTTCTCCTCTTGACTAAGTTGAGACGAATTGTGAGAACGCCTATGTGATGGGTGAGTTATACTCCTCTGGACTGAGTTGAGATGACGCGTGTGGTCTCTTGTCGTGCTCCTCTGGACTGCGTTGACATGACTTGAGATGGTCTCTTGTCGAACTCCTATGGACTTAGTTGAGTCGACTTGAAATGGCTCTCCAGATAGTACTCCTATGGACTTGGTTGAGTTGATTTGTTGAGAGTGACATCCTTGTGGCTGAGCACAGGTGGACGTGTCCCTAGTGGCAGAGCACTAGTGGATGTCTGGATCCCTTGCTATATTGTCTAAGAGTAAGATTATTGTGTAACCCTAATTTGTATTGTAAAGGGTACAAGTCGGCCCCACCATGTAAAGATAATTAATATTGTGTAAAGATTAATTATATTTTTGAATTGTAGAAGTCGACCCTATTGTGCCAATAGACACATCTATTTGATGTGCTAGGTCATGAATAAATAAGAGTTAGATCCCCATTGTGGATCAACTAACTTACACTTGTTTCATTATCTCAATGCCTACTTGTAGGGATGAAGTGCACACTTCTCTTAGGCGCAATTTTTCTTGGTCATAGAGCACCCTCTTGTGTTCACTAGGGTTTGTGGTAAAAGGGTGATCTTCTCTTGACTCTATAGCAAAGGTTTGCTAGGTTTTTCCCTTGATTGAGAAGGGTGATCTTCTTGTGCATGGTTATTCTTCTTGTGATCTTGGTTACTGCAGCTACTGTATATTGTATTGTTGCATTGTTTATTGTTCAAGTTCATGCTAAATTGAAAATAAACTACACGTGCTTTAGCTAAGCATTAAAATCTCAACATGGTATTAGAGCAGTGTTCCTGAAGAGCCATTGCGTAAGCTATTCAGAGCTAGCTGTCACCTTCTTGCTGCAACTGCAAAAACAACCCCATCCATTTTCCCTGTGAAGCTAGTTTTAGCACTTTCCCCTTGAACGTTGGGCCTAACATTTGCACAGGAAGGTACAGCCTAGACCAACACACCTCTTGCAACTCTCAGATAAAAAATTGAAGTAGTTTTGATTTTCGGCCCTAGGGTTTCTGCAAAATTTTGGTTTTAGTGTTTCTGCAGAACGTTGGAGTATTTTTTTAGCTTTTTGAGGTTCCTTTGACTCTCTAGGGTTTCTTGTTGGCAATCATAAGTCCAATAAACCCCCAAGAGTCCTCCTCTTGAAAAACGCTAGGGTTTCTAGCCTAGTCGTTAGGGTTTGTGAAGAATCTGCAAACCATGAGGAACAAAACATTGGTGGAAGATAGGCTTGAAGGAACAAGCAACTTCAGCTCTTGGAAGTCAAGATTACACATCACTCTGGAAGAGGATGACCTATTGAGATTGATAGAAAAGACTCTATCGGCAACATCAACTGATGAAGAGAAAGCTGAATGGAAGGCAGACGATGTCAAAGCTAGGAAGACAATCATCTATTCAGTAAGAGATCATCTACTACCTCACATCTCTACCTTGACGACAACTTATCAAATGTATGATGCATTGAAGACGATGTTTGAGAGCAACAACACTAACATAGCTCTCACATTGAAACACCAACTTCAAAATATTAAAATGATGAAAACTGACACCATTTCTACCTTCTTCATGAAGATTTTAGAGATGAGAGATCAGCTAGTTGCCATTGGAGAAACCATCACAGATTCACAGACAGAGAGCTTGTCATGATTACTCTCAATGCTCTTCCAAGACATTGGGAACCATTCATTCAAAGTATTAGTGGAAGAGCAGACTTACCTCAGTTTGATCGTCTATGGGTAGAGTGCACTCAGAAGGAAACTAGATTTATAACCAGAGGTGTGTAAGAATCCCATCATGATGACAATCAAGCCCTTGCTTCTCATACAAATAGAGGCAGAAGAAATAAAAGAATTTTTAGCAAAGCATTCAAAGACAAGAAAACTTCAACAACTCTAGGTCATGAACATAGAAAAGACATTTCAAGGATTCAATGTTTCAGATGTGACAAGTATGGACACATTGCGAGAAATTGTCCTACTAGGAAGAAAGGAAGATAACATGCATCCACTGCATATGTTGATTCAAAACCACCTCAGAGAGATGAAGACAGAAAAGATGAAGCCTTCTTCTTCATTTCAACACTCTCAGGTACCGTTCCTACTGATAGTGATGCTTGGTTGATTGACAATGGTGCTTCCAGACACATGACTGGATATAGAGAACATCTTACAGACCTTGTAGAGAAAGAGTCTCGTCTGCATGTTGTACGTGGTGATAATGCCAGATATACTGTGAAGGGAGTTGGAACCTCTTCCTTCCAACTAGATTCTGACATACCACTTCAATTAAGTGAGGTACTGTATGTACCTGGGGTGAAAAGGAACCTTGTCTCTGTTTCTGCCTTAGAGGATAAAGGCTACAAGGTTACCTTCTCTGAAGGAAAAGTTCTTACATGGCATAAGAACTCACACATGGATTTTTCCAAGGTAATTGGTGTTCGAGAAAACAGTTTGTATAGATTGGCTGTTCGACTAGTCCAGGCCTTGTTACATGACACTATCAGCTTGAGTGAGCTATGGCATAGGAGACTTGCTCATTTACATTAAAGAGCCCTTCCTGCTCTGGGGAAGATGGTGACAGGCCTTCCAGAGATACATATCGAGCATGATGGCGTTTGCAGAGGTTGTGCTCTTGGCAAGAATGTCAAGGGGTCCTTTTCGAGCAGTGACAATAGATCCAAGGGGATCTTGGACTTGATACATACAGATGTTTGTGGACCCATGACTGTTGCTTCCTTGAATGGATATTTGTACTATGTGCTCTTCATCGATGATCACTCTCGGAAGATGTGGATTTACTTCTTGAAAACCAAGGATGGAGTTCTTGCGAGATTTCAAGAGTTTAAAGCTTGGGTTGAGAACCTGATCGAGAGGAGGATCAAGGTGTTGAGATCAGATAATGGAGGAGAGTACACCTTTAGGGATTTCAGTGATTTCTGTATTGAGGCAGGGATCAAGAGGGAGTACACCGTTCCTTATAACCCTCAGCAGAATGGGGTTGCAGAAAGGAAGAACAGATCCATTGTTGAGGCAACCAAAGCGATGATACATGATCATAATCTACCTATGATTCTGTGGGCAGAGGCATCCATGGAAACAATGTACGTTCAAAACATGAGTCCTCATAAGATTCTGAAGAACATGACTCCTGAAGAAGCTTTCACCGGAGTGAAGCTCGAGGTTGGATACTTTAGGATATTTGGGTGTCTATTATACTTTCATGTACCTAAGGAGAAGAGGACCAAGCTAGACACTTCAGGCATAAATGGTACATATGTGGGGTGTTATCCCCTATCCTTGGGATAACTAAGGAGATTATGTCTCGAGGCCCACAGGTCCTACATGGAGTACTGAGAGCCATATGACTTGAGCTTGGCCCTGGAGAGCCCATCTTTTCTTCAGTGCCTCCTATCTATCATTAACATCCATCCCATCGGCCTGATTCTGAAGTAGCAATGGGTCTTGCTCCATGAGGTAACGAGTCTGGGTATCATGGTATGTGTCACTCTGATTTTCGAAGCATTTGAATATGTGCATTGAACTCCATACCTGGGGGGATAACAAAGTGCCCTAGTAAGCTGGTTCCCTTAGGGATGAGTTGCCACTGGGTGGGTCTATGAAAGATCATCGTCTATTCCTTCCATACTTACCACTTTTCATCATTATCCTCTTTCCCCTACCTTGGTTCGAGCATTGGGTTTGCCAAGCTAGTAAGGGTTGTACCTTGGCTTGTGGGAAGAAGGGGATAGAGTCCCAAAGGGTAAAAGTAGTTGGAAAAAGTTAAAAGCCAAAATGAAACCTTGAGATGCTTCGCCCAGGGATTCCTGAGAAAGCAATAAATAGCTTCTCAACAAGAAAAGGGGACCCGTAAAGTAAAATAAAACTCAAGATCTAGTTGGTGGATAGGAGGTCTCATCATGAGCTGGCCTATTAGGTCCATGGGCAAGTAGCGGTATGACACTGCCATCCATCTGGTCACCAAACCAGGGTAGTGGCTCTTGGTGGCATAGCCAAGAGAAAGGGGTCTCATCATGAGCCAACCTTCTCATTTACGTGAAATGCATGTGGGTAACGCTGTCACGACTGGTCACCACGCCAGGACAGTGTCCTTCAACTATTCTCTTGAAAAGAAAAAGCAATAAGACAAAGAGTACAAGGCATTGAATGGGCTAGGAAACAATAACATCCATGACAAGGTGCAACTCGGCCTCTACAGAGGCACCCACAGGTAGGACCTACATTTCCCTGTTATCACTGTAGCCCTTGCCCAAACATTCCCTACACCATCTCATACATCTACATGAGCTAGATTGGACTTCACTTGGGAAACACCCCAAACCCGAGGTGGATTAGCCCAATAGGACATCCTGAGACCCTCTCCAAACTTGGCTTGTTAAATTGCATAACGTCTTTGAGCATTTGTCTGGGTATAGGGGGGTTGGATGCACATGTTTGGGTAATTTGATTATTAGATGTGATTGACATTGCTATGATCCCTGTGACTTATGAGGAGGGCGTACTTGTTGCTGCAGGACCATGCCCAACGGACATGTACATATGGGGAGATGATTAGTTCAAATCTCCATGGGGCTAAAATCCCACCAGATGGATGCTGTGACCCCAACCAGGGGCAGAGAGACACAAGAGGCTTGCACCGGAGAAAAAGGATGTTCCACCAGAGACACTTTGGCAGGCCTGGACTTAGGGGAATCTTTCTCTTCCCCTTGAACGTTGGCCTTGGGAGGCCCATGACGTCACCCTTGTGACCCTAGATGTCACCCAACGTCAGATGGACATGATGGAGGCAATTGTGTGCCAAGTGGCACGTGTGGCATCATCTGGAGACCTTGGAAGGCCTAACGTTTTGCTCATGGAGCCTAACGTCCCACCTATGAGGCCCAACGTCACCCTAGGAGGGCATGATATCACCTCTACTGCACATTTTAGGGTTTTAAATTGTTAATTTTATGTAAAATTGGATTTTTGATGTAAACTGGCCATGTCAGCCTTTTTTGACCTAAATTGTAATTAAAGGTCATGATTATTGTATAAATAAGGGAAAAATCTCTTATATTTTTCATCATCTTTCACTCACACATGTGTGAGGTCTAAAACTCGACCCTCTTTAAGGGTACTTGGCTGAAATTAAGTGGTGCGCAACTTCTTGGAGAGGTTATACTTGGTGTGTTTTGGCATTTTCATTGTGGAAAGTTTTCAACTAGGGTTTTGTGGCTAGATTATTCTTGATGAAGTAAGTAAAATCTGCAATTCTTCTTTTATTTTGAATGGTTATGGTACATGTACTTGTTCATTTCTAAGATTATGAAATTTCTAGTTTGAAACCCTAGGGGAGAAGCACATGTTATTGTCCTTTTCCTTATAATTTTCCACCTACTTGATTTTGCTAGGAAGCATCTCTTTTGAAGAATACACTAGAGCCGTACCTTTGTAGCACTCTAGTTACATTGTTTCATTAGCTTCATGTATTTTATTTCAAGCTTGATCTAAGGAAGAAGGAAATCGCTAGGGCCTAGGGTTACCTACTTTCTAGCATTTTTTCCCAGGGCTACCTACTTTCTAATTGTGTAGCTGTTGCTAAATATACATTGCTGTTATAAATATTTGTATTGCTTCAGTTTTACATCAACTTGTTATTCTTTTGAGAGTTCATGGTTTCATTGACATCATATGGTACTTGCAAATAGTATTTCTTTTCTGCTTGTTGTCTTGTTCTGGGGGGTACACTTGAATTACATTTTGCTTCATCTCGTTAAAACCTTGGAACTTTTGATCTGCGTGACCTGTGAGAGGGGTGGGATTTTCTCATAACTTTTAACTTAGCTTTCTCAAACCCCAGGTCATCGGGGATGTCTCCCCTGGGGTAATAGTCCTAAATAGAAAGAGGTGTCGTATTAAGGTGATAGTGATACGACATCCTCCTTGTTATGCCAATTTAGGATGCACTTGCCTTTGGCTTTGGGAAATTACAAATTGCGCGATAACATGGGGTACAGTGAATCTTCAAAGGCATATCGGATCTACATCGCTGGTCAGAGACAAATCGAGGTTAGCAGAGATGTCACCTTTGAGGAAGAGATAGCCTTTCGAAGATCTAGAGAATCTCAGATGGAAATTGACAGTGAGAAGAAGGAAGAGACAATAACTTCTCCCACTTCAACAGTTCAGAGGGAGACAGTTATAGATCCAATTGATCTAGTTGATCTAGTTGATGTTCCCAAAGACATTGCAGTAGGCCAGAAGAGGCCTGCATGGGCTCGACAGACTCTGCAGGAAGCAAAGGGACATGCAACTCCTCATGGTACATTCCGAGAGAGCAAGAGACCACATAGATTTTTGAGCTATGTTTCAGCTATGAGCCACATCATTGATACTGAGCCTTCTTGTCATGGGGAAGCAACAGGTCAACAAGTTTGGCAAGATGCCATGATCGAAGAGTATCAGTCCATCATGAAGAATGATGTGTGGGATATTGTTCTGAGACTGGAAGGGAAGTCTGTAGTGACTTTCAAGTGGATCTATAAGATCAAACATGCAGGTGATTGAAGTGTCGAGAAGTATAAAGCGAGATTTGTGGCTAGAGGATTCTTTTAGGTGGAGGAAATAGATTATGAGGAGACATTTGCTCCTATTGCCCAATACACTTCCATCCGTACGATTATTGTCCTTGCAACATCCATGGGTTGGAGACTACATCAGATGGATGTGAAGACAACCTTTCTCAATGGTGAGATTGAGGAAGAAGTTTACATAGAGCAGCCAGATGGATTCGTGATACATGAGAAGGAGTCTCATGTCTGCAGGTTAAAGAAAGCTCTGTATGGACTAAAGCAGGTACTTCGAGCATGGTATGAGAAGATTGATGGATACTTGATGCGTTTGGGCTTCAACAAGAGTGTTGTTGATCCAAACCTATACTACAACATTGTTGGTGGCGAGTGCCTGATTTTGGTCGTATATGTTGATGACTTATTCCTCACCGGTTCAGAAAGCCTTATTGTTGAATGCAAGCGTGCATTGGCTTTTGAATTCGAGATGAAGGACCTTGGTATGATGCACTACTTCTTGGGACTAGAAGTGTGGCAGAGGACTGATGAGATTTTCCTAAGTCAAGGAAAATACACAGTGGAGATATTGAAGAAATTTGGGATGACAGATTGCAGATCCATTCCTACACCGATGGTGATGAATTTGAAGAAAATGAATGAGGCTTCTTCTGATTCAGGCGATATTGATCCACATCTTTATAGACAACTGATTGGATCATTGATGTATCTGGTTAACACCAGACCTGATATATGTTATGCAATGAGTGTACTCAGTTAGTTTATGAGTCAGTCGAGACAGACACATTGGATAGCAGTGAAGCATGTGCTGAGATATTTATGAGGCACAATTGGTTATTGACCGAGATATGCCTTCGGTGTAGACATGAGATTGCAGGGATATGTCGATGCAGATTGGGCAGGGAGTGTAGTGGACCGGAAGAGTACCTCCGATTGTTGTTTTACTTTGGGATCTGCCATGGTTTTCTGGTGTAGCAGGAAACATACTTCCGTGGCTTTGAGTACCGCAGAAGAAGAGTACATTGCATTGTGTGTGGTAGTCCACGAAGTAGTGTGGCTTCGCAAGCTCTTTGCAGACTTATTTCGACATGAGATGGATTCCACCATTATTCATTGCGATAACCAGAGTTGTGTGAAGTTGTCAGAGAATCCTGTGTTTCACGATAAATCGAAACACATCGAGATCAAATACTATTACATCAAAGATATGGTGTAGAGGAAAGCAGTACATGTGCAGTACCTTTCTACACACGAGCAAGTTGCAGAGGTCTTCACCAAACTGCTTGCCAGGATGAAGTTCAAGTACTTCCTTGAGAGACTTGGCCTGGTGGAGAATGCCTCCCTAGCTAAGAGGGAGTGTTGATGATTGCATCTTCATGAGACATTCTCTAGGTCGTTCTCCTTTGGATTGAGTTGAGACGATCTGTGAGAACGCCCATGTGATGGGTGAGTCATACTCCTCTGGACTGAGTTGAGATGACGTGTGTGGTCTCTTGTCGTGCTCCTCTGGACTGAGTTTAGATGACTTGAGATGGTCTCCTCTTGGACTCCTATGGACTTAGTTGAGTCGACTTGAGATGGCTCTCTAGATAATATTCCTATGGACTTAGTTGAGTTGATCTGTTGAGAGTGACGTCCCTGTGGCTGAGCACAGGTGGACGTGTCCTTAGTGGCAGGGCACTAGAGGATGTGTGGATCCCTTGCTATATTGTTTAAGAGTAAGATTATTGTGTAACCCTAATTTGTATTGTAAAGGGTACAAGTCGGCCCCACCATGTAAAGATAATTAATATTGTGTAAAGATTAATTATATTTCTAAGTTGTACAAGTTGGCCCTATTGTGCCAATAGACACATCCATTTGATGTGCTAGGTCATGTATAAATAAGAGTTAGACCCCCATTGTGGATCAACTAACTCACACTTGTTTCATTATCTCAACACCTACTTGTAGGGTTGAAGTGCACACTTCTCTTAGGCGCAATTTTTCTTGGTCATAGAGCAACCTCTTGTGTGCACTAGGGTTTGTGGTGAAAGGGTGATCTTCTCTTGACTCTATAGCAAAGGATTGCTGGGTTTTTCCCTTGATTGAGAAAGGTTTTCCTAGGATAACTTCTTGTGTTCTTTTGCATGGTTATTCTTCTTGTGATCTTGGTTATTGCAGCTATTGTATATTGTATTGCTGGATTGTTTATGGTTCAAATTTATGCTATATTGAAAATAAACTACATGTGCTTGAACTAAGCATTAAAAAGTCAACATGGTATTAGAGCAGTGTTCCTGAAGAGCCATTGCACAAGCTATTCAGAGCTAGCCGTCACCGTCTTGCTGCAACTGCAAAAACGACCCCATCCATTTTCCTTGTCAAGCTAGTTTTAGCACTTTCCCCTTGAATGTTGGGCCTAACTTTTGCATAGGCAGGTTCGGCCTAGACCAATGCACCTCCTGCAACTCTTAGATAAAAAATTGAAGGAGTTTTGATTTTCGGCCCTAGGGTTTCTGCAGAATTTCGGTTTTAGGGTTTATGCATAACGTTGGAGTATTTTTGCAGCTTGCTGAGGTTCCTTTGACTCTCTAGGGTTTCTTGTTGGCAGTCATAAGTCCAATAAACTCCCAGAGACCTCCTGAAAAACGCTAGGGTTTCTAGCCTAACCGTTAGGGTTTGTGAAGAATCTGCAAACCATGAGGAACAAAACATTGGTGGAGGATAGGCTTGAGGAACAAGCAACTTCAGCTCCTGGAAGTCAAGATTACACATCACTCTGGAAGAGGATGACCTATTGAGATTGATAGAAAAGACTCTACCAACAACAACAACTGATGAAGAGAAAGCTTAATGGAAGGCAGACGATGTCAAAGCTAGGAAGATAATCATCTATTCGATAAGAGATCATCTACTACCTCACATCTCTACCTTGAAGACAACTTATCAAATGTATGATGCACTGAAGACGATGTTTGAGAGCAACAACACTGACAACGCTCTCACATTGAAACACCAATTTCAAAATCTTAAAATGACGAAAGCCGACACCATTGTTACCTTCTTCATGAAGATTTTAGAGATCAAAGATCAGTTAGGTGCCATTGGAGAAACCATCACAGACAAAGAGCTTGTCATAATTACTCTCAATGCTCTTCCAAGACATTGGGAGCTATTCATTCAAAGTACTCTTGTGCAGTTTTAGCATCAGTGTGAGTTTCAATGGACAACCATGTCGGTATCTCAGATGAGGGCAGAGGATAGGCTAGATGGAGCTAGCAACTGGTCCCCTTGGAATACTAGGATCATATTTGTCTTGGAGGATCTTGAACTATGGGATATAGTTCAAGCTCCAGTGGTTCTTCCTCTTGTCACCACTCCCTTGCAGGTAGTAGAGTTCAGGAAGAGAAACAACACGACGAAGACGACTATTTGTGATGCGGCGAGGGACCACATCATACCTCATTTTACTGGTAAATACTATGCCTTTGAGATATGGACCTCATTTTGCAAGCTTTACCAGTGTCCCAATCAGAACCGGAAGACGGTTCTGCAGGACAAGCTCAGGAGCATTCAGATGCTCGATTTTGAGACGATCACATCATACCTTGGTAGATTTACACAGATTTGAGACGAGTTGGCCGCAATCGGGGAGATTGTGGATCTTGACTTCTTGGTGAGGACAACTTGGAACAACTTTTTCAAACATTGGGGTTCATTTGTATTAGGCATTGTAGCCCGGGAGGTCATGCCTACCTGGGAGAGACTTTGGGACGAATTTGTACAGGAGGAGCTGAGATGTAGATTAGGATCTTCAGGACAACAATGTACTTCAGAGGGTGATTAGGATCTTGCTCCGTGGAATAAGGGCAAGAAGAAGACCGACAGAGGTGTTAGACAGGGTCCCAAGGGAGGGGCCAAACCACAACAGAGTGGCGGTGGGAATGAGAGAGACATGAGCACAATAAGATGCTTTACTTGTGGGGACATGGGTCACTATGCAGGACAGTGTGCCCAAGAAGAAGAAGAAGAAGCAATAGGATGGTACTGTAGTGACAACAGAGGAGGATGAGTTCGCTGCTCAGTTTGCAAGGGAGTGTGCATTCTTCAGTTGATGCACCATCCAGCGGTAGGTGGGGAGACAAAGTTGAGGAGGACCTATTCGCTCAGACTATTGATTTAAAGGGTGCTCAGACTTAGTTTTCGGGGACACCATCCTCAGGGGTGACTGGTCCACCTGGGACAACTTCAGTTTCAGAGTTGTCGAACAATCAGAGGTTTGGTGTTGGGGCTTCAGAGCATCAGAGATTAATGAGGAGGAGGAGCAGGGCACCACAAAGGCTTGAGCCTCACTTGGCTATGGAGACGAGCAAATCAGGTACAGGTTCCACTTCAGGTGGAAGTCACTTGGTGAGATACCAAGTTGAGGATCTTGGTGAGATGCCAAGATCCAGATACTCTTGGTGAGATGCCAAGAGTAGTGACCATTGGTGAGATGCCAGGAGGTAGAAAACCTTGGTGAGATACCAAGATTGAGATCCTTGGTGTGATGTCGAGATCTAGGTGATCTTTGATAGGTGGAGATGCACTTCCATCTATAGATCACACAGGTTGAGCAGATCTGTGTTAGAGACCACTTTTGATGATCATGGTACAACCATACTCACCGAGTATTTGCCAGTAGGCAACCATGTCCACTGCAGGGATGAGATTGGGGGTGCATGGCACTTTCCTCGGTAAGAGGGAGTGTTGAGATTTGGGTACCTTGGAAAGTGGTCCCCTTGTCTTTGTGAGTCTCTAAACACAAAGGGGGAGACTATTACGCTTATTACTTTACTATATGTTCTAATTTCACTTCGACTTAGGAGTTTAAGTCAAAAGTGAAATATGTCACTTAAGTCATTAAAGTGGCATTTAATTCACTTTGTGGGTGAGTTAAAGGACATAAAGCAAACTAAGGAAAGTGGGTTTCGTAAGTGAGATTTTTGGATTAAATCTCACCCATTGATTAAACATGGCTAGATTGGATCTAGGCCATTGATCTTTTAGTGCTTGGCCAAAGAGAGGCTAAAGGAGGAAAAAGGGTAATGAAGAGGCTCATTATTCACTTGCTCACTTGAGAGACTTGGGTGAGGAGAAGGAAGTGAAGAGAAGAGAGGATGAGGGTTTGGAGCACTTGGGCGCATTCTTGAGAGGAGGAAGGTGCACAAGGGAGAAGGCATTAGCCACTTGAGCAAGGAGGGTGCAAGGCTTGAAGAGAAGGGTGCTTCCATGGAGTTGGGTGCACACATTCAAGTAGGGGCGCATTCTATCATCAAGGCACATTCTAAGGGAGAAGGGCACACTTACTTAAGGAGTGTGCATGTCTTGGAGAAGGGCGCACTAAGGAGAAGGGTTTGAGTGTGAGGGGTGCACACAAGGAGTAGGGGTGCACCATTGTTGGAGTTTGGACAAAAGGAGGGCGCACCAAAGAGAGGGGGCACACATGTCCAAGAGCTTCACCAAATATCTCAAGACTTCTTCAAGGAGGGCGCATCTACAAGTGGGCAAAGGCAAAGGCATCTCAAGGCAAAGGAAAATGACAAGGTAAAGAGGCTAAGGGTTTAGCAAGGAAAGAAGGGTGCCTTCGTTCATGGGTTAGCAGGGACATCAACAAGGGACTCCAAAGCATCCAAGATTGGTTGCTATTGTATCAGGTTCACTTGCTGTAGTTTTCCTTGTTGCATTTGTGCTTTGAGATCCCCAAATATATACATCTAGCTCTAACTGGTTTTCCCCATGGGGATTTTTCCAGGGTCATTTTAACCAAAAACTTATGTGTCCATTTTCATGCATGCTTAGATGTGTAGATCAACATTGAGAGTTGTAAAGTTCATGAGGAGTGTTATGTGTTTTGAGTATTATTGTATGTGCTAACCATTGCTATGAAAACACTTGCAAGGGCACTTCAAAGAACACTTAACCAATAAATATTATGGGTAGAAAGTTGCTAAACTGTTTGCTGTCCTAAAACAACAACAAAGGACAATTTGAAGATTAAACTTAGAGCCAAACTCAAGGTCAAAGACAAGCCTTAGTTGGCAGCCTCATAGTACCTCAGTTTTGTTCAGGTACATGCCTTTTTGGTGTACATGTAACCAAATCACCCAAAAGGTGGGAGAATGAAGAGATCAAGGGTGAAAAAGTGGTAAGTATGATCGGTAATAGTACGCTACCCCTTTCAAGAAATCACCAGTAGTACCCCTTGTTAGAATATAATGGATGTGCTTGTTTTACCATTGACAATATCACTATTGTCTCTCGACCATAGGCTGAAGCCACTCTCTGAGCACCTTAACCTTGACTGAGAATCATTCCGGAAGCAAACCCTAGGCTAGATAGCCAAACAAAGGGTAGCTCACCTTTCCCCAAGGATAGCGCAACAAACAAGAGATGATCAGATAGTCCAAACCCTAACCAAGAGATAGTCCAAGCCAAACGTGATCTGCTAGCTGCAGCAGCTGCAATGGCAGCTCTCCTCCAAACCTGCGCACAAATCTGGGCACTGTAGTGTGCACAAGTGTTGCTCTACAATTCTGAGACTGCTTGCCAAAATGAAGATTGGCCTCTTGTATTTATAGTAATTCTGGCTAACTGCCTGAGCCGACTTCTCATTCTGGGTGTCTGTCTGTTCAGTATATATTATTTCTTTTGGTCGACTTCTTCTCTTGGAGGCTAATAACCTAATACAAGCTATCTTCTTGAGCCGACAAGTCTTCTAGGGTTATTAGCCAACTCATTAGGGTTTCTTCTTGCTTCTCGGAATATCCTATTCTCGTCAAGTTTGCATGTGGAGGTAAATACCTCCCGCAACTATCATAATATCAACACTCCCTCCTAGCTAGGGAGGTATTACAGGTACTGGTCTGGAGCACAAACATACCATTCACCCGGTAGCATCAATATAGTTGTATAGACCAATGTTGATTAAGTCGGCATCGACAAAAAGTCAGCGAGGGTCCGGAAAAAATCGTTTCGGCAAAAGTCGGCAAAAAATCGGAAAACCACAACAAACATTAAAAAATACAAAATATATTCATTTTTTTCAAAATTTTAAACATATAAGGCAACAACAACATCAGATAAACACATTGGCACATAAATATGGTGAAATCACTGATATATATGTAGTCACTAGTGGATGCCAAATAAAAAATTATACATCAAAGTCGATATTGAATGTTGAAGGGCCTCTCCAATACAAAATGACATCACTTATATAATTATAAAATGTATCTCATGATTCATCATCATGATGGAGTGTGTAGATGTTTGATATACAATGAAAAATGAAACAAAACTAGCAACTAGCTATCTAATATCAATGTCGGCCTCTGCCTCTCCCCCTTTTACGAGAAAAGATAAGGGGTTGCTTGTCATGGTTGCCCCTGACAGTAGAAGGCCCTGTATCTGATAGTGGATGACCACTGGTTTGTGCGGGAGTAGGTGGATGAATAAGTGTAGAAGGTTGTGTTGATGTTTGCACATCACCCTCCATGATGTCTTCAGGCCACTCCTCCTATGAATGGAGGGATTTAGATACATACCTATGAATGGAAGGGATTTAGATACATACCTATGAATGGAAGATTCAAC
>ML778193.1:16108-32691 GCA_009831015.1 Picea engelmannii | reverse complement strand
CCTTGGGGACACTACAATCCCCCTCCCCTTATTTCTGCACTGTCCTCAGTGCAACTTACATTGTCTCTGCAAGCCTTTAAAAATTTTCAAAAAGATGCGTGTACTCTGTCGACATAACATCTGCATGCTCCCATGTCGCGTCCTCAGGACCGTACCAGGTCCACTGGGCCTTTACAAGCTCTATAGCTCGATTCCGGAGTTGTTTTCTTTTCCTGTCCAATATGCACATAGGATGCACTTGCAGGACACCTTCTGGTTCCACCTGAATCACATTCCAATCGATAACATGATTAGCATCAGGTACATATTTATTAAGCAGTGAAGCATGAAACACATTATGTACAATCATAGATGTAGGTAATGCAAGCATGTATGCAACTGGCCCAATCCTTTCTAGGATCTCAAATGGCCCACAAAATCTTGCTGCCAATTTGGAGCAACTTCCCAACTTCAGGGAACTCCTGTTAGTCCTCACTTTCAGGAAAACATGGTCACCCACTTTGAATTCTCTATGGGTTCTGTTACTGTCAGCGTAACTTTTCTGCCTATCCTGGGCAACTTTTAGATTTTGTTTAATTTTTATCATTTGATCTTCCATCTCTTTGAGAAGCTCAGGCTCAATCACTACTCTGTCAGCTAGATTATCCCAGCTTACTGGTGTGTTTCACTTTCTTCCATAAAGTGCTTCGAATGGGCTCATCTTCAACGATGTATGATACCCATTATTGTAGGCGTATTCTACTAAATGCAGGTAATCTTCCCACCTTGATGGTTTATCCATCACATACATTCTCAGTATGTCTTCTATTACTCTATTCACCCTTTCTGTCTGACCATCATATTCAGGATGATACGTTGTACTAAAGTTCAGATTCGTTCCGAATCCCTTGAACAATCCTTTCCAGAAATTCGAGGTGAATTTTGGGTCCCTATCAGACACAATTGTCTTAGGAATTCTGTGCAAGCATGCAACTTCTTTTAAGAAGATATCAACAACATCAGCTTCCCTGTGGGTGGTTTTCAATGGAATAAAATGGGCAGCTTTAGTAAGCTTTTCCACCACCACCATAATTGAATCATGCTGCTTGCTTGTTCTAGGTAGTCTGGTGATAAAATCCATTGTTACCATGTCCCATTTCCATTCAGAAATGGGTAAAGGTTGCAACAACCCTACTGGGTTCCTATGCTCAGCCTTAACCTTCTGGCACTCCATACATATGGTGATGTATTCAATGATTTCCTTCTTCAGACCCGGCCAAAAGTAATGGATTTTGACTGCTGCCATAGTTTTCTGGTATCCGGGATGTCCATCATAAGCCACGTTATGCATTTCTTTCAAAATTGCTAGCTTCAAAGCTCAAACATTGGGTACATACACTCTGTTTTTATACAGAAGTAAGGCATCAGTTCCCAAGGTGTAAATTTCCTTGGTCTATGGTCTCTCACGCCACTGTAGCTTTGCTACTAAACCTCTGTACTGCAAATCAACATTTGCAGCTTCCAAAATTTTGTCTTTAATCTTAGTCCTGTACATGCTAATGGCTGTAGCATGTAATTCATGCACTTTTCTTCTGAGTGCATCAACCACCTTATTTTCTTTCCCTTTGATATGCTTGATATCAAAGTCATATTCACACAGAAACTCCAGCCATGTGATTTGCCTGACATTTAAAGTCGGCTGATCAAATAAATACTTTAAACCGTTATGGTCTGTTCTCAACTCGAATCTTTTTCCCATGAGGTAATGTCTCCATTTCCTCAAGGTGTGGATGATTGCTGCCAGCTCTAAATCGTGAGTGGCATAATTCCTCTCATGCTCCTTCAACTTTAGGGACTTGTAACAAACTACAAATCCCTCTTGGCTAAGAACTCCTCCCAGTCCCTCCTTACACGCATCGGTGCACACTACACAATCCTTATTTGGATCTGCAATCTTCAGGATTGGAGCGCTGGTTAGCAGCTACTTCAATCGTTGGAAGCTGCTCTCACATTCTTCAGTCCACTAGAACTTCTTCTCCTTCCTTTGCAAGGAAGTGGTAGAATGAGTTATCCTTGAGAATCTGGCTATAAACCTTCTATAGTAGCCTGCCAGACCCATAAAAGATCTAACTTCCACCACATTCCTTGGCACTGACCATTCTCGAATGGCCTCAACCTTTTCAGGATCCATAACAATCCGTTCCTTTGATATAATGTGCCCCAAGTAATGAATCTGCCTTTGATAAAATGAACACTTGCTCAGTTTTGCGTACAAATGGTGTCTCAACACCTGCAACACCATTCTCAGGTGTTTCTCATGTTCTTCCTCTATCTTGGAATACACCAAGATATCATCCAGGAAGACTATGACAAACTTGTCCAAATAATTTCCGAACACTCCATTCATTAAGCACATGAAAACAACAGGCGCGTTGGACAGCCCAAACGACACCACCATGAACTCATAATGACCGTACCTTGTTCTAAAGGTGGTCTTGCTGATGTCCTCATAATTTATTCTCATTTGGTGATATCCTGATCGGAGATCTATTTTTGAAAATATTTTCGCATCCTTCAACTGATCAAAAAGATCATCGATTCTTGGCAGAGGATACTTGTTCTTGACAATTACCTTATTCAAATGCTAGAAATCAATGCACAACCTCAACGTCCCATCCTTCTTCTTCATGAATAGGACTGGGGAACCCCACGGTGACATGCTGGGGCAAATGTATCCCTTCTTTAGTAGCTCTTTGAGCTACAATTGCAACTCTTTCATCTCTCGCATACTCATTCTATAAGGAGCCTTCGAAACTGGAGCTGCTCCAGGCATCAAATTTATAGAAAAATCGATGTCCCTCTTTGGAGGTAGTCTAGGTACCTCCTGAAATATGTCCTTGAACTCTTTGAGTACATCATGGTCTTCCAGATTCGAGACTACATCTCGAGATGCTTCTTCCACCCGAGCTGCAAATAATTGACAGCCTTTCCGGTAACATTTCTTCAGCTGCATGCTGAGATTTCCCTACTAGCCACGGCTCTAGGAATTCCTTGGACTGTTACCTAATTTCGCTCTTCGTTCAGGTATGTAAACCTCTTGTTACGGTATTCCAGAAGGGCATGGTGCTGGTCCAACTAGTCCATCCCAATTAAGCAATCGTATGAGCCTAAAGGCAGAATGTTCAATTCAACCTTAGTGCTCATTCCTTTCATGTCTACTGAACATGACTTAACCAATTTAGTGACCTTCCTTTTGGTTCCTGTGGCCAACTTCACTAGCCAAGACTTTTCATGTTTTCTTCTTGTTAAATGCAAACTTTCCACCACTCTAGGATCTATATAACTATGGATAGCCCCTGAATCAATTAAAATAACAAGTGGTCGGTTGTTGATCGTACCTTCCACTTCAATCACGTGCGATTGAAATTCTACTTTTTTGTTGTCCAGGGCTGTGTAGATCCTCGACATTCTGCTGCCCATATCCTCCACTGTTTCATCTTGCTGAAAAATATGGAAAGTTCTCGCTTTATATTTTCTGTGGGGGCATTCTCTGTACCTATGATTCCCTTTACAGCCCCAACACTCCATAGGTGGCAGTCTTGGCATCTGCTCACTCCCTTCAACTTTCCTGGGCTCTCTAAAAGATGACTGTCCCCAAGGACTGTTCCTGAAAAAGGGAGGCCTATTTCCCTTCTGCCTCTATTCTTTCTTAAACCTCTTCTGGTCATCCCAAGCCTTCCAAAAGGTAGGCTTTTCTCTTTGCTTTTTGTATAAGCATTTTTCCCTTCTTATGGTTTCTTCCATGGTCTTAGGATCGTCATATTGAATCTTGTCACCAATGGAAGTTGGCAGTCCTCTCAGATACCTATGAATTTTGATAGCCTCGTCTTTGATGAACGGACCATACTTTAGTAGTTCCAGAAAACTTCGTTCATACTCATCAATGGTCATGCTTCCCAACTTGAGTTCAAAGAACTCCTTCATCTTTTTGTCATAGTATCTTTTGGTCAGGTATTTCTTCTCAAAATACCTCTTAAAATCCTTCCATGCGACCTCTTTCTCTCTGATGTGTTGCACCTGCACCAACTGATCCCACCACATGGATGCTTTTCCTTTTAGCCGGTACATTGCAATTCTTCCTTATGCATGGGCATAATAATTCTGTAGTTGGAAGTATTTCTTCATACCCAACAACCAAGTTTCGACATCTTCTTCCTTCTTATGGTCACCATCGAATGTAGGCGGTTTAATCTTGTTGATTTCCCCTTTCAATTCACCCCTTCCAGATTTTCGGTGTTTTCTGGTAGGGGACAGGCTTGAACTACTGTGTGTCTCCTTGCTAGAATGCTTCGAGGAGAGACGGTAATGTCTGCTACCACTCCTCAATCTTCTTCTTCTCTAAGGGGTTCCGACACTTCTTGATATGCTTGTGTCTCTCTCTTTTTCCAATTTCTTTTCTATTCTTTCTAGGCTCTTCAACATTTTTAAGTTGAATTCAGCCTGCCGATCCCTGATTTTCATGAGATTTTGGCTATCAGCTCGGTGAGCCTGGGCATCTTTCTGCAATTTTTCAATGAGTTTCATCATGCGTCCCTATTCATCTATCTCTTTTCCATGTCCAATAGAGTTTGTTCCTTCGACTCCCAAGTTGACATCCTTTCCTTCTCTTTCATCTTCTGTTTCGGAGGCAATCTACACCTCTTCCAATTCCATACTTGGCGTCAGTTTTCGGCTATCCTGACACTCGTTGAACTCTGTACACACATCATGTAGTCAATCAAAGTTTGTCAGGCCCTTAATCCTTCAAGAAAACTTACAACATTCATAAGCCAACATGAACAAGAAAAATGTTTTGACTTCACAAATTTTTCTGAGCTCTATCTGGCTCTGCAAATTCCAAGACTTTGAAACTTTGGAATCTTGGTCCACGAGGATCCAATAGTTAAATATTCGTAACCAAATTCACCCTTTTGCAACTTGCAATCTCGCGAGTTCGTGAGTCGAAGACCCTTGACTCATTTCCTCCAAACACCGATACTTGAGATGCGATACGGGTATGGCTCCCTCCTCGCTAGTGCCTGCTACACATGACCATAGGCTAGGGCTAAGTGCTAGCACTTCTTCACCAACTTGCGACTTCGTGAGTTGGAGTGTTGAGCCTTCATGCTCCTCCTTTGTGAATTCTGAAATCGCGAATTACTTTATTCTCTAGGCCCACAGAACAGCTGTTGCCCTTCACCACAGTAGCATGTGGTACATTCAGGAGGGTCCACGTCACCTTCGGTGATGTCTTCATGTCCCACCACTCTCACCTGTATTCTCGACTCATTGGCACATGGTACACATTCATGCACCCACATCCATTCCAAGAAAAATCCAACGGTTAGGTCCCCTCTCAGATCTACGGTGCAGATATTTTCGGCGTTTCAGGGTTTTCAGGCATCGGGAGTTCGTGCATCCCACATCTTGAACTTCCATCTGCTGAAATCTCGAAAAAAAAATACGGTTTACTCCTCCACTGAATCAAATGATCAACTCCCTTCCTATAGTCTATGGTGTAGATCGTTTCGGGATTTTGGGTTTCGGATTTTTGGAGGTGTTCACCTCCCTCACTTCCCATCTCGTGACTTTGCGAAATCCAAAAGGTTTCATGACTAACTCGAGTGTGACTCTGCCAGATCTAACGGTCGATCCTTCCTCCCAGATATACCATGTAGATCTCCATGGTTTTTCGGGTTTTCGGGATTTCACGTATCGCGATTCCCACACTCCTGTGCATTTAAAAAGGGATTTTAATCCTTGCGCACATTTTCCAGATCTGATGATCACGAGGGTTCACCTTCCCTCTCGAACAGATTCTAAGGCTCCAACACTGTTGGCGTGGAGTCTTCTCTCCCTGTGGCCATAGACCACACTAGTTGCGGTTTCGCACACCGCTATACCTCCTGAGCTTACCAGGGTCCAAAATTGGTCCTCCAGACACAATTTCTCCTCACACCCTTGGTCCAAAGACCACTCAACTGGCCCATCTAAGCTCAGTGTCGAAACCTTGGCTCTGATACCAAACTGTAACACCACTTTTTCGGTTCACAAACTTCACGAAAATATAACACCCACTCTCGGATTATAAAACAACATGCATTTAAGCAAATGAAACACATTTAAACTCAGAGTAAGTCATATAAATTATTTCTATCATAATTTTAAGAATGGTATTAACCATAATTCATCTGCACAACATAATACATGATAAAATATAAGCATCATAGGCATGCAAAACATAATATTTAAAATAAGCTGATACTTATCTTGAAACTGAGGTTATTCCACCAACCAGGTGTAGGCCTTCCACGAACCTCCCAGCCTTAGACTGCACTACTCATCAGCTCAGCAGTAGGTCACCCCCAAGATGGGACTAAGCTCCACCCCAAGGCAAGGAATCCTAGGCTAGGCTGAGGTTACGGGGAAAAAACACAGTCACGAGGATAGGATTCTCTCCCAGGAACCTCTCACGCTCACTGCCCATAGACTCTCCTTCCCCACATGCCTGTTCCACCCCAGGAGTATGCACCTTCTCTGTCACCTAGACAATCCTTCGACTGCTAACCTCCCTTGCCTTGGGTTACAACAACAGACCGGACCAGAAGTCTCCGAGCTCTGTGGCAGCTACATGGTTCCTTCCAGGAGTTCTCTCCTTCCTTTGTGCACTCTCTCACCTGGAGAGAGTCACTCACAGGCCAAGCAACCTGTTCTTCCAATTCAACCACCTCTCTCTCCTGGAGAGAGTGTTGCACAAACTGGCCAACAAGCCCCACGTAGTCTAGCACTGCGTGGCCACAATAGCCGACGGGAAAATAGACACGGGCTTTCCAACTGGTTCAACAATGGTGAATGGACTCATGGATATGGCTTCGAACAAGACTCCACACATAGGCTCGATACTCAGATAGAGGATGTTTCGGCTTTTTAGCATCAACACATAGGCTTCTGGATCAGTGGATGTACCAGGGTATCTCTTGTAGAGGTCAGACGGGATGTCCGACTCAGAAAATCGGGAAGAATGGAGAAGAACCCCTCTCACGGCTCATCTTGGCCATTTATTCACATGCACTAGGGTTGAAACTTGTCACCCTTGGAACTGCATGCATTCCATCAACATGCATCTACTTTGCATGTTTTCCCCTTGCCAAGAACTTAGGATAAACAACATAAAATGCACATGTTCTTTGGAATAATAATAAAATATTATTCCCAAGGCTTAAGCCCCCTAGGCTTAACACTTAGCCCCCTTTTCCCACCTTCCATCCCCTAATCCCTTGCCCTTTCTATGGATGCTCAGTCCCCCATCACTCATTCATCGTGTCGGCCTGCACGCGGTGGTGTTTATATTTTATTAATGTGCTGCATACATATAAGTACAAAATCAGGTCCATGGCCTACAACCCTTAGGCTCTCTCTTTGGCCTAATAATCACATAAGCCCATTGGATTATACAAAGTTGGCTCACCAGCCTATAACACATATTTACAATTCATTTCATACATCAGACTTACAAAGGTCTCGGCCTTGGGGACACTACAATTGCAGTGATGAAATGCCCAAATGCTTAACCAGGAAGAAATTTGTAGTGATTTGGCAACCCGAACACAGTTGCGCGGCAATAGATCTTGTCTGTTTTAATTTTTTTGTTTCCATCCCCAAGGGTTAGGTATTCAAGGGTACTATAGACAACGGTTCACCTTGTGCTATATCTCTTTGATATACGTGCAGGTTCCAACAGTAGTACTCGATCCGATATATTAGGGCACTAACTGAGGAGGCTAGACCATGCCCTTAGCCATACTACCTGACTACCCAAGTACTAGAGAGTATCTTCCTGAGTGCTGTTCTTAGTGGCACTATAGAAGTCAAGCAGCCGATCGGTTTATCTATAGAGGGCTTAAAAAAATCTAGGCCGATCCGTACACAGGTGTTGTCTGATGCACTACCACTCGAAGGTGTACCAATAGGGGTTACAAGGGTGGCGAACATATGTGCGTTTAAGAACCACTTGTATTTCTTGCATGTATGAATCCATGAACTACAGTTTTATGCACGTAATGACAGATCGTTGTGGCTTAAAGATGCCAAAATACGTCTCTACCCGGGAAAAATAATTTAACCCATTATTTTCTGCCAAGGAAAGTGCTCTGATACCACTTGTAATATTCCATATATAAAAAAGTATGCAGAATAGAAATAAAATGCTAGAAATGGTAGATGAACAACAATATAACCAGAATAACACCACAATAATACTGAAATGATAACAAAATAACACCAAAAAGAGCACTTCGATTACTAATAGCAATGTTCACAGGCCTCTTCGAGGGGGAAACCTCCAGTCGAGAAGAGCTCTATTACAATGAAAGGGTTTATTGATAAGTCGTGTCTTTTAGGTCTTTTAGAGTATAAATAGAGGTTATATCAAGTCATATTGTAATATCTCATTTAACATAAGCACAAGAGAGTAGTGCACACTTACTAGGAGGCTATTCTTGGTTCATGTCTAAGTCTCTTTGGTATTGATTTCATGAAAGAGCATTGTATGACATTGTACATGTTGGAGGAATCTATACCGAGGAAAGTTTACAGAGTTTTCTCCCCCTTGAGGGTTTCCCTGAGGATATATCTTGTTTTTTTTTGGATATCTATCTTTCAGTTGTGATTCTTTTGCATATTAAATAATAATAAAAGAATATATACAATATCATCTCATATAGAAAATTCAATAGTGGAGGCTAGTCTTAGGGGGCAGGAATGATGGAAATCTGTAATGCACAAGAAATATCTCCAATAAAATAGATTGAGATGATTGGATTCTCTTATTCTTAAAGGTATGGGTTCACATGTATGGATATTATGTAAATCAATGGCACCGATCATCCAAATTCATCTTTCTTTCGTGCCTAGCAATGATTATAAAATTACGATATGGGAGGATTGGATTATGGGGAAGCCTCCTTTGAATCAAGTATCTAGTTTGAGAGGAATGCATCATTGGTTATAGAGGAAAGAAATATGAACAATTTTTAAGCTATCATGGTGGGATCAAATGGAGAGTGATAGATGGATTGGATGGAAAATCATGCCTCTGCTTGAACATATCTAGAATCTGTTCCATTTTCTTTTGTCCCATTTGTGTGGAGACACCCCAATCAATAAATATATCCAATATTCAAGAGGGTGGGGAGTTCAAGGAGGCTCATATATAGTTCAGAAAGGATATCCAGTACATCTCTCTAAGAAATCATTGCCTTTAAGGGTAGACATATGCAAATACATTTGGGGAGGGTATTGCCTTCAAAAGTTGAGAATTTTTCATTGGATGATGGCTCATGGTTGAAAAATCACTACCAAGAATATGAAGAGACGCATAATCCATGGCTCATATATATGTCTGCTATTTTTTGAAAAAGAAGAGACATCAAGGAACCCCTTCCTAAAATGCAAATTCACTAAACATGTTTGGAATATTTCTTTTGAAGAGTTGAAAAGGCACATAGAAATGACCTGAGATTGGCACAAAATGTTTCAAACTTGGCTTAAACATTATCCATGAACTTTTGTTAATAAAAAACTCATGAAAAGGGTATGGATGATTACCTCTAAGTTTCTCTATTGGACAATATGGCCAGGAAGGAACAATCCCATTTTCAAGCAAGCGTGAACAACCCCAAGATCAATAGTTTCACAATCCATAGGATTACTCACCAAAGTAATTATTTTAGAGGGAATCAAATGAAAAAACATTATAGTGTTAAAGGAAGAGGATAGATTGTGGTTAAATGATTTATTGTGGGGTGGAATACTTACTCCAAAATGGGAAAACCAAGAAGAAAATACGCATGGTAGATATGTTTTGGGGAGGGTGTGTTTCACCAATGGAAGTTAGGGAGAAAACAACATTTTATATTCTTCTATGGGGCCTTGAAAGGAAAACTAGGGGAGGTAGGTGTTGGGGGGATCCTCCTTGATCCTGGAGGAATTTATGAATTAATCCATGTTTGGAGTCTTGGAAAGGTGATAAGCAATGAATAAGAAGTAATGGAATTATACCAAGGATTATCACTATTGAAAACAAGAGGGATGCATCAAATAAATGTATTGGGATGTTACTCAATAATAATCCATTATATACACTTCAACTCAGCCCCCAAGACATCACAGTGAAAAGGATTACACTATGATCTCAAGAGCTAGTAGAAAATTATGAAAACCTTGATTTTTTTTTTCTCAGATTCTAAGGACTCACAACACAATGGTAGATAAAAAATCCAATGAGGTTGTGGTGTTAGAAGAATCAAAACTTTACGTATATGGGGCCAACTTAATCACCTCCCATATCCCATGATATTATAGGTTATATGAATTTAAGGATGGGGAAAAGTGGCATGGTTCTTAAGTGGAGTTGAGGCATGTATTAAAGCCCCTACAAGAAAGAATACCTTCATTGCATTCAATGAAAGCATGGGTGATTAATATGTATGGAGAAATGGGATGGTTGGGAATATGTGGGATTTTATTGCTTGTCTATATCTTTTCAAGAAGTGAGGAATGTCTCATTTTGTTCCCTGCCTTAATCTCCTAGTCATGCTCTAGTAGTAATTGAATCTAGACCATTCCTATGTACCACATATTTCTATACTTTGGAGTGGAAGGAGAGTGTAACCATCAAAATGTAAGCATGTTTCATTGTTGGTATAATTTGGATAGCTTACATTGATGTGAAACCAATTTCCTAAGAAGGACCTTGAGGAGAAATGAATGCTAATTGTTAAAGGTCCAAGATGCATTGCCAATCTTGATCCAAAGGCGGGAAGTTTGGGGAGAAGATTGGTTTTATCAGGATAATACTGAGAATCAAAATATTGTCCAAAAAATATCTAGTTGAAATACCACAAGAAAAAATAAATAGAAAACATAGTCATCATGGAAAACCAAAGCAAAAAATTTGAAACCATGAAAGACAAAATCGAGGCATTGGAGGGAATGATTTTCAATTTGTTTAAGAAAAGAATCCGATAGTTTGAGACACCTCAACCAAATTGTCTATAGGCCCATTTCAATATTAACTTGGTACCGATAAAGATGAGACAATAATCTATTAAGTCTGAGGATTGGTAGGTGGTATGGAACAAGGCACAATGGAACAAAAATCCTTTTCTCAAGTTGGAATCAGGCTTGAAATCCCCAGGGGTAATGATGATATGTAATGACCTCTTTGTTAATTTTTTCTACTTGTATTTTACTTCTAAATCAATTTATTAGGAAATAGTCTAGTAGAATCTTCAGGAACAACTCTAGAATATTTTTTGATATTTTGGTATTCTCTGAAACAGCGATGACATCTCTACTAGATTTTTCCTTTTATTAACTTGCTATACAGTTCAACCACAATGAAATTTTTATACAAAATTTGTTGTTCTTGTTTAAAAAAAACATGATGTCAATGTCCTATGTACCAATGCATTGATTATCCTTCTCATATTAATATAAAACTTCCATTTGTGCATGTGCCCCTTGCTCATTTCTCTTCTTGTTGATTTGACACCCAGTCTCTCATGCCAGTGGTTGAAGGGTTATAATTCTGACTTTTATTTCCATTAACAATCTATTGGAGTGAGGCATGGAAACCTATGTAAAGGTAATGGATGAAGCATACTAAACCACGAGATCACATTAGTCAATAATCAATCCAATGTGAAAATGAGACAAAAATAATCTTATAAAAGAGAAAGAACACAATTGAAAATGAGATTAACAAAAAATAATGTGAAATTCAATTAGATAAGAGTGAAGGGAGCTCTAACTGGGTAGTTCATAAGGCACAATACTTGCTAAGGTTTTGAAAATGGGGTAGAAAGCTAAGTGGGTTTGATTGTGGGGAAAACTCCACAGTTAAGCGCACTTGAGCCAGAGGTGTCTTGGGATGGGTGACCACCTGGAAAGTCGTGGTTACCGGGTGCAATCCCCAGAAGTGATGATTGATGCTATGCGATTCATTTTTTTGGTTTCAATCCCATTTCTTCACCCCTGTGAGCATCACCCGATGCAATGAGTGCTAACTGGACTATTCAAATCATGAGAATTATTGGTCAGTTGCGACTAATACTCATGGATATGGGTCATATATTAATGACTTACACTACGCAATTAATCCCAAAAATAATATCTAATATCTTGCATTGCGGAAGCCCCTCTATGCTTAGATTAGAATCATCATTAGGAAATGATAAAGGTGTCATCAAATGAAATCAATTTAAAATTTCATCATGAGGCATCACACAAAATGTCAAAAAGTTGCACTGAAATCAAAAGGGAGAAGCCAATATGTTAGTACTCCCAACCCCATGTGACTAATAAGGTATTTATAAATCAAAAGTGTGAAATATGAAATCCTTTTTAATGCATTACAAGTTCAATAATCTAAGAAGATAAACTTTGATAATGAAGATTATAATACAAATTTCAAAATGGGTTGCAATTCTAAGGATTTGGGGCTAGTTGAGTCCTCAAGAAATGTTGACACATTATGGGAAGCCATGAATTTGTGCAAGAAACTATTAAGCTATGAATCAAGAAGTAGAAAGAATTTATTATCTTCTCATAGAAATCCAAGTGTTTATATGGAGTAGGTCCTTGTAAAATCCATTCTTTCTAAGGAATCAATTATTACTCCCACAAACTAGTTTAAGAAAATCACCAACTATAGCAAAAGAAAAAAATGATGAAGTTTATTTCCTTTACACTATGAATCAATGATCCATGTTAGAACCGTAATGATAGGACTGGTTTACATTTGGGTGAAAATATTTTCCCCAAACATGGAATTGAATTTCCCTCAGGTGTTTCTACACTACTTGTAGGTCTCTATTATCTCTGTGGTCTTATTATGACACCATAGATCTTTCTCCATTGCTAGTCAGGCATCCATATCCCCATTGGAGATTATTTTCATTACCTTGTTTTTATATTTACTTCTTTCATGGTTCTTTTCTTTAGATATGTTGTTTTATCCATTCATAGATGAGGGAAGCAAGAATAATTTATAGGCTTGATTGGGGTTGATATCCTTTTATCAAGGCTTATTAAAAGGTTACCATGCCTAGGTGTTAGAATGTTGTTTTGATTGTTAGCCCCAAACTTCTGACTTTTTACCTTTCACATGACCACCTCATTTAGCATATGTGAATGGATTCCCTTCGAAAATTGACTCATTAACCAAACCAAAGAACCATAATCATCAAAGGGTTAACCAATCATAATATTCTAGGATGAACTACTATTGTGAATTTTCCTGTGAGATCCATGATTTGGATTTAAGACTTCTTCCTTCAATGTCATAACTCGATGGAAACATGTGGAATATGCATGGCTTGACTTCTAGGTTCACAATGTCTATTTAAGTTGAAGGATAAAATACATTTTTTCAAAAGGTTTCATTCAAAGAAAGCAATGACCATGTCATAGCAAAGGCAAGCCATTCTTCATTCAAAAAAAGTTCAAAAAACAAAAAAACAAAAAACAAAATGCAGATTCAAAATAAAAAAATAATTAATTGAAAGCAATGAACATTAAAATGAGAAAAAATAATATGTATAAGTGAGATTCCTTAAGGGTAGCCTAACTAAAGTATTGCTTCATAATTTGACCATTTGTTGGAAGGAGGTCTTTAATTAACTTTGAAGTAGAATGCTTTTTGAGTTAAAAACTTATCAATGTCATTAAACCAAGCTACTCCTTTTTAATCTTTTAATACCAAACTTTCATGTAGACAAGTAATCTTATATTACAAATCATGTTCTCTTTCCATTAAGATTGTTAATGGACAAAGAAACATACCAATAACCATTAATCCAAACTAAAGTCTGCTACAAGTAAAATGAGAGAGAACTAATTCTTGATTAAAGTCTCCATTCAATTGAGATCAAATCTGTACGTAACTATCTTCTATTCGACCTTTATTTCGTAATAGTATCCAAATTTGTACTTCCAAAATGTATATGGATACAAATTTAGAATACTTAAATCCATGTTTAAAAACCATCATTCGTATGAGGATAGATTTTGATTGATAAATTATAGAGAATATTGATGACATTTTATAATTCCATGAACCATATTTGTCATTCAAATGGTAAGACGAGATTCATGGAAAATGATAATAGCCATAAACCTTTCCTTCGTTAGATTATTCCTTTCAACTAGTATGCAAAAACTGTACTTGCTCCATGAAAACCTTCCTTACTTTTTCAAACAACTCAATAATTTCTGACAAATCAAGGAATGAAGAATAACTCCACTAGTGAAAGAAAAGAGGAAGTATCAAATATTTACTAGGAAATATGGGTTAAAAAAAATAGTTGGTAAATGAATGCAAGTTTTCCTTTCATGTGATTATCTTATTCGAACTAGTAAGCAAATTTTCCCACGTATCATTTAAATCCTTCTTTCCTTTGTTAATCAAGTGTGTTCCTTGCATGCCATTAATGCATGTGGAGGATTTTAATCTAGCTAATTGTTGATGGGCGTTTATGACACATCATCAACAAGAATGGAAGATCCGATCCGGGGTTGTTTATTTAACCCAAGCTGTTTGGAATGATCTACCATGACAGGTTTTATGGCTTTGTTATCCAACTAAGATGCTAAAATAACTAAAAGAGGTAAAAATACCTAAATATATAATCCTATCAGTTAACACACTCATATGATTACTTAACTAATAGTAATATTATATACTATTACAAGGTTTAACTAAAGCCTTGTGAAAATGATCGTTTTCAGCTAATGGATTAAAACAAAATGAAAAATAAAAGGAAACTGTTTTTATACTATAAATGACGAAATAATAAACAGTGAATGAATAATATTATAAATGATATAACGTTAATGGAAAAAGCATTTAACGTTTAAATGATGCAATCATTATTCATTCACAAATTAACAAATCAAATAAAATATAAACTAACTAACCTGACACTGATCAACAGTACTAAGCTAGATTCGTCTTTCTGTATTTGTATAAGCTCCACTTAACCCGTGTCAAGTATAAATCTATGACAAAAGAAAGAACGATACTTCCTGAAACAACTCAACGACGTCTTTTATATTTCGGAACAGATCTATGATAATAGAAAGACAAATAGATTTTATCTCGTGTGACTTTAAAATATCCAATAACTAAAAAATGAAAGAAACTCCAACTCTCAACAAATGGTATTACCAACTACCCAACATTAGATGTAAGCTCAAAATGCATAGATAGATGATCAGTCACAGATATCAACATAACCAAAATATAATGAACCAAGTAAAGGAAAACATAACATGAAACGTTATATGCAAAACAATCTAAAGCTAGTTCAATACAAATAAAGTTTCATATTTAGAAATTATATGAGAAACAATAATAACATTGCACAACCTACAAAAGGACAAAAGCCAAAGAGTAAACTGTATCCCATATAGTTTAAGTATAATAAGTTCATCATAAGGTCCAAAAGGAATCCCACACACCAGTAACTCGCCAATATTTAAAGAGAACGTTTGATTGTCCCATATAATGCTGCTCCAACAACTTGTTTATTAAGAGAAATCTATAGTAGAAGGTTGTATAATTCTAAGATTGTGACAGTGATCCAGGGGATCAAATTTTTCTCAAAATTCAAAGTTCCCAGAATCGCTTCAAATTGAATGGGTGCGTGGGCCTCATCGTCACGAACCCAACACAACTCGTTTGGGTTCAAACGGACGTCATATGAGTGAGATATCATGTTCTGTTCAAATCGTGAAACATGCAAAAACAATGTGCTGACTGTACAGTCTATACAATCCGTACAGATACTGACGTGGCAGGGTCATATGACACATGGTAGGGCTGAGTTGGCAGGGCCGTATGACACGTGGCAGGTGTTGGTTGGCAGTTGGACGATGAATCATTTCTTGACACGTGGCTTGTTTGTGGTGAATGGAATGGCGACACGTGGCCTAATCAATGGCCTCCACGTGTCACCTGGACAGTGGTATAAAAATTTGGTAGTCGACAGGACTCGACCCCGCAACCTCTGGGGCAAGGGGAAGAGCTTTGGGAAGGGCCACCGAACCGGCGTGCCCACATGTGTTTCTTATTATATATATGATTTAAAAATGATTTGAATTGAATTATGTGTGAGTTGGGGCGCGGTCCGGGCCGGGGCTAATCCCTGGCCCCTGGTCATATGTATATGTGCCATGGAACCACCGATGCGTGCACGTGTTCCAAACCTTTTTCCATCTGTTTTAAAATGTGGCCCCTTTTTGTATGAGCGTGCGATCACATAGTGACTCATATGCCCACGGGTTTTGGCGGTTAGGGGCTAGGCGTGCCCTAACCGTCCTACAGTTCGCACTGTTTTTCTGTTGCACCGGTGCCGGGTTTTAACACAAATATGCGCATTGGGGGCTAGGTTGAGGAGATAGAGGTTCATTTTGGCGATCCAGAGACAACAAGTTTGAAGGGGAACTTCCAGGAAGCCTAGCTTCTTCAATTTTTGGCCAAATGAGGTGCCGAAAAAGCCCAG
>ML778192.1:1248485-1270473 GCA_009831015.1 Picea engelmannii | reverse complement strand
TAGTTTAGACCATTTTGAAGATTAAAATAATCGTAAATTTCTTCTGAAAATGTAACTTAGAGAGGCGGGAGTTGTATCTAACTGAAAGTTTTGAATTATAAAGTAGTGATGGAAGGGAGTGGAGAGATTACTTTTTCGAGTTCGGAGAACACAAATATGAAATTAGTATTATCATCTTCAAGGCAATTATTAATTGAGAGAATACGATATGTGTGCAGAGGGTTGATAGACTTTGCTATTCTGGTGGAATTATCGATGGCAAAGAAAACTTCTTCCCATAGACGAGGATATAATAGTTGTAGCGTTGCGATCGGTCCGATGAAGCAGCATGAGGAGCTTATGACTGTTGTCTCAACATTTGACATGCTGAGCAACTTGAAGAAAGGAGATATGCACAGTCAACTCATGGACTTGAAGAGATTTCTTGCAACATTTGGATATCACCCATGTCTCGACCAAGACGACACGCCACCCACAACCCTATTCGATGACCAACTGTTGTTGGGAAAAATACCCTACAAACTAGCAAACTAGGGTCAGACAAGCATGCAGATTTTTGACTGTAAAGAAATTACTTTTTAACCTACCACCCGAAACTTAAACCCCTCTTTCACAATACATGCATGGGAAGGAACTACTAACCTTGTCTCCGACGTTCGATGTAGATCCTCCATTGCGCTTCGATCACTTGCTTGCGCTGCTCCTTCCAAAGATAACCTACAATCAAAGCAAACAACTATGCATGCATGCTACTTCTCTATTAGAGGGTTAGAAATTAAGCATAAATTAAACAAAACATGGATAACTCATGCATTGGGACGGGAAAAGTATTCTTTTATTATTTGAAAAATGAATCAACTTACAATCAAAGTCGAGACCGACCACCGCTCCTTGATCCTGATCCTGGGCTCCTCTTCATTTGTCCTCCAACTGCTTTGCGTTAAATCTCCTTTGGCATGAGGAAAGGCTAAAGGGTTGGGACAATGGATTCAGAAAATGGGCAGAGTTTCTTTGCTATATTTTTTCCTCTTCCAAATGGTACCCCTACCCCTTCTTTTATAGGCTAGAAGGAGCTAAGGTTTTGGATGAACCCTCAGCCATGCATGGACGGGAGTTTCAGTTAACTGACCCATAACATTTTGTTCCGTCGGCAACTTTCCTTTTTTTGTGCTTTGTTAGGTACACGTGGGCTGTAGTGGGACTGCTAGCATGCACACACGTGCAGTAATGGGTTAGGGCGTGTGGGCCTTAACACAAGAGGATTTTCAAAGAGTTTGTTTAGCATAGTTTTGGCAAAGAAGGGATATGAGTTGGCCTAATGCCAGGTAAGCATGTATGGTGCAATTTAGGGTTATAACAGATGCCCCCTAATGTGTGAGGTCAGAAGAGAATATGATGGCCGAAATACATTACCAATCTTTTACCAAGCTTTACTGATGTGTTGAATGAGTGAGCCCAAGGATCAGGAACCAGGAGGTGCCGTCTGCAAAATAACAAATGTCTAACTGAGACGAGCATACCCATGCTCGGGATAAAATAGAACCATGGCTACCAATCAAATACACTGTAGATCCATGTCAAATACCTATAAAGAGTAGCCGTGAATAATACACAACGGAGCTACATCTCAAAATCAGAAAGATATACATATAGAGTATCCATCTTCCGGAAGCTGATTTTGCCTGATGGTTGTACTTCAAAGCTCGAGCAACAACTTCAAAATCTTCTAAAACTCGGGTAGGAGTGTAATATGAGTGTATGACTACACTACCCAGAGGTCTTCGATGGCTCGTCGATTGTGGACTTGATAATCTTGATGATCGGACTGAAGGCTTCAATGATTTCGAACAAGGACTTAATTGGACGTTCAAGATGGCTGGGTATGCGGACAAGAGACATATTACAGAGGGGCCGACTCAGGCTTAGTGACAAACTTCCCTTGGATAATAGCATGACAAGTGATAAGACTTAGGCAGTATATATGTTAATCATAAGTCTACAATGCAGGAGGCAACGCAAACTCTCCATATGTTTGGAAGAGTAACCAAATGGTGGAGGACACAACTCTATATAGAGAGAAAAGATTCCTAAGGTCGTACTACATCCCATAGTCTGATGATCAAACTGACAGATGTTCTTTATCCAAGGGTGACTCATTATGCTGCCAATAAAGAAAATATTGTTCCCATCCTCTTTTTGGGGTATATTTGATTTTTTTGTTCTTTTTTTGATAATTTTTGAAAAAGAATAAAGGAATATTACGTTACAATGGAGGAACAAGTACTGCAAACATACAAGCTCGAGGCACAATGACAAGACTGATGTTCTGGTAGAATGATGCTCAGGAAAAATCCTCCGGCGGCCAAAGGTGTTAAGACGCAGAAGCAAACTGTCACAAGGCTGGTGGATAAGGTATGCAAATGCGGTTGATAGAACACACAATGGTAATGTCCTTTGATGTGAGTTTAACGAGCCTAGAGAAGGTAATCTCGGTAGTTTTTCATATTTAGAGAGTCTAAAAAAGCATAAAAGGAGACTCCGCTGGGGTACCTTTTTCGACAATAGTCTAGTCGGTTCGAAAAAGAGATAAACTAGCACCGATTAGACGTCAATTCAAAACCATTTTAACGAGTGTGACAAGGACAAGATCACTCGGCTATTTTTTCACTTTTAAGGAGTCTGAAAAAAGCTTAACTATGGACTCCATCAGGAATATTCTTTTGGACCAATTTAACGAGTGTGAAAGAATAAGGTCACTCTACGATCTTTTCAATTTTAGGGAGTCTGAAAAGAGCTTAACTATGGACTCCATGGGGTTTATTTTTCGTAAATTTAGTCCCTCAGGCCCGAAAAAGGGATAAAATCATACCTGAGAGTACTCTTCTAAAGAACGGAAGTTCTATAGAGTATACCTTTGTTCGTACAGTTGACCATCCAGACCGAAAAAGGGGTAAACTATCGCCAGACAGACGTGACTTCAAATTTCAGTTTAACAAGCGTGAAAGGCCACAAGATTGCTCAGCAATCTTTTCATTTTTAGAGGGTCTGAAAAGGGCTTAAAAGGAGACCCGTTTAAGGAACGTTCTTCTGGACCAATTTAATGAGTGTGAAGAAACAAGGTCACTCGACAATCTTTTCATCTTTAAGGAGTCTGAAAAGGGATTAAAGAAGACTCCACAATGGTTACTTTTCTCAGTTAATCTGGACGAGATCGAAAAGCATAAATGCAGTCTCGCTAGATGTTGGTTTCGGATCTCAAAGTGAGCTTGAAAAACAACAAACTTAGCTCGTGATAGACTCTTTGTGGGTCGATGCCTAGCATCTCCTCGCGGGAGTTGTATGCTCCGACGAAAACATTGTCTATGATGCCAGGGGTTCTGGAGATATTGATAGGTATATTTTCAACAATGGTTGTCATATTACCCTCAGCATAGATCTTGTGTGTAGCTAAAGGATTAGTATGACAATACCTATCTCCAGTCATAGTCACGGTGAATTCTCCTGCTTTGATTCGGCTTAACTTTGGGAGGAAATATGATCTGTGATGAATATCTTCCCGAGGTTTGTCTAGACTAGTCATTGATTCGATTACTTCTTCATCAGAAGGCAAGACTAAGTATAACGAATCAATGTTAGCAAGAGAACCCTGAGCCCAAATAGGCTCTAGAAGTGGATCTAACTCTTGTGTAGGAATTGGATCAGGGTTAGTTGAAGCTTGTTGGACTAAAGAGTACACGACTTCAGCGGCCGACAAGGGCATGGACATGCCAGAGTGCCCTGTCTCATCCATCATGGCTGATGGGGAAGGAAGAATCCAAGGATCCTCAAAGTAAGTTGTGTGGAATGACGAAACTTGAAAAATCTCATCCTTATGGTGATTAGATATAAATTTGACGTCATCGTGAGGAGGTGGGTAATCGAAGGTACCCATCGAAGACGGGCACAAACCAACTCCTATGTTAACGACACCTGGTTGAGGATTATCAATCATGGGGATCGTGGATGACCCCAAATATGGGTCAGGTCTAGAGAAGGACAATTGATAGATGGTCACTATCCGACCCTCGTGTGGAAACAACAAGACTTGGAAAACTGTAGCAACCACAGCTTGCATAGCATAAGTCCAACTCTGTCCTAACAATAGATTATAGTCGAGGGGAGCATCGACTACCTCTACTTCAACACACATGGTTTTCCCTCCTAACTACACAGGGAAAGAAGGAACGATGCCATGTGGTCGGAAAGAACGACCGTCGAAAGCAGTGAGGAGAGTAGGTGATGGAGACAAAGTGGGCTAGCCAATGGCCTTCCAACATGCTAACGACATAACGCATGTCGAGGTGCCCTCGTCGACCACTGTGCGGAAGATATTCTGTGTAAAGGTTTTCATGGGATGAGCCACTACTATCTGAAACACTATGTGGTAAGGCAAACAAGGTTTTAAGTCAGTTGTATCTAACTTGATGGTACCCGGATTACAAGTCTCAGTAGAGCCCAAAGCAGTTAACAAGGCTTTCCTCTGAGCAGAGCAGCTTTGGAGGACCTCCAAAGCAGACATCGCACAAGGGGTTTGTGATAAATCCTCCACCACAGAGTAATTCTGGGTGGCCCTTGCGTTAGGGTTGTGAGAAGCTCTCTTAAAGGAACCCTTTGGAATGCGTGTCATTGTTTCTCCCAATGTCTTCTCGATCTATAGAGGAAGAGATGGGAGTTGAGCTTCTTTACCCGTCTTAGAAGCGCTTGGTTTACTATAGTCGTGTGCTCTAGTCATTATGAAAGAATCACCCCTAACCATATATACGTTCGCGGATGAGGGATTGTTTGGAGGAGGGCAGGTTTCTTGGCTGCCCCCTTCGACACTTGTAGAGGTTTGAGTTAAATTTTTCCCATGTTGAAAGGGATTAGTCAACACTGCCTGTTGTTGTTGTGTGACAAACTTTTGGGCCTCTGCAAGTCGAGGACAAAGATGGGTCGGGTAGTCTTCCGCACACAAGTTGCATGGATACCTCGCCTTCCGTTTTTTTGTGGTGTCCCCGCCAACTTTATCTAGAGGTTTTTTATCCCCCTTACCCTTATTTTGTTTTTTTTTCTTCCCTTCAGGCTGTTGGGTGGCCTTTGGGTTAGTCGACTGCACAGAGTGTACTTTTGACATTTGGGTAGGAGGAACAGCCAAAGCAGTAGTTTGGCTGGCCGCTGAGTGTTGTATAGATAACTGTTGCAATTGTTTGGTCAATTTCTCAGCGGGCTTGGTTTGTGATGAACCAACAATACAGTCGGCATGAGGTCCAGCTCTCTGTCTAGTTTTATCCAGTATCGATCATGGTGCATCCGATAGGATGTTGTATAATAAACCAGACTGAGAATAGATGAGCTCAAACTATTGAGCCCTCATGATGGCATCTTCTTCAGAGAAAACCCCAGAAGTTACGATGTCTTTGGATAATTGGGGGACCAGAGACTTAAGGAACCACTCAAGCAGGAATGATGGTGGGAGTGGTACTTTAATTAGACTCTTCCGGCGTCTCCACTCTCAAATGTGATCAGAGATATGGTATGTTGTTGCCTATTCGAAATTAGTGAGAAGCTCTGTGCCAACGTCGTATCTCAAAGGTAACTGGAAATGGTTAAGGAAGGCCATCACCAATTCGCCAAAATAAGAGTATCTTGAGCGATCGAGCTCGATGTACCATTTCATGACACTCCCGATAAGAGTGCGTTGAAACAATCACATCCATACAGAGTCATCTTTCAATGAGTTAGATGAACACCAAGGATGGAAGGTAGTCACATGATCACCTGGATCTTTGTTAGGCTTGGCCTCGAACTTTGGAATGTCCTAAGGAAACTTCGTTGGCATAGGAGGCCAACGTGGATCGTGACAAATAGGATCATTTAACAACCTTGTCAAATATAACAAGTGTAGCGTTGCCAAGAATGGTAGTTTGGGTTGCTGCTGATAACCTGGGAAGAAAGGTCCTGGAGTTTGACTGGCACCAGGTTTCCAGGAAAAGTTTGGCTGCTGTCCCAGATTCTGGTAGAAACCATGGCCTTGACCAGCATAAGAATTTTGCATCTGAGGAGACATCATTGAATGATTTCCCATAAAGGACATAGGATGTTGGGCATGCAACGTGTTTGAAGGACTTTGGGAAGGATTACCCCATGTAGGTCCTGATGGGAGAGGCATAGTAGTCTATCCGGGGTTCCATTGGTTGTGGAAAGAATTACCCCAGAGTGGCATTCCATAGGAGGGAACGGATCCTTGTCCTGAGTTCCAAGGTCCTGTTATATGTGCCCCCGGTGTAGGGATAGTACCCTATGTCGGAGTAGGCTGTCCAAAAATGGGAGTGCCCCCAGATGAGGAAGCAGTGGATGCGAAAGTGTTGTTACCAAACGTCCTGTTCTAAACAAACGGTGACAAACCTACCAACATACTGTGCGCAGGTGTTCATTGACTCCCGGCTCCAAATAAACTAGTGTGTGTAGGCTGCCCGACGGATTGCTGATGCGGACCACCAAGCGAAGGGGATGAAGGAGGGATATGACCTCCAGCGTAATGAAAAAAATTAAAAGGGATAGGAGTGCCCCCAAGTTGACCTTGCAGAGGAGCATTAGAGCTCCCTGCCCCCAGACCCAAAGTCTATGAAGTGGAGTAAGTGAATGCAGGACTTGTACCCAAACTAGGCATACCGTATGAGAATGGAGGGCCTGTCGCACTAGGTGTGAAGGGGGTTGTGGCCATTGCCATAGACGAGGTTGGTCCAATGTGCGACGTAGTTGCGGCCAAAACCATGGTGGCTCAGACTGACAACGGTAAGTTAGGAGATGATTCTCCTGTGGTAGCAACTGTGGTGGGAATGGAAGAATTCCCAGAAGAAGTAACAGTGTTTGGTTCCATAGTTGTGTGAGGCACTGACATGCATTCGTAAAATTGGATTGGTACAATAACCTGTGGCCAAGCATCAGTGGTCGGGGTTTCAACCGAGCCAAGATTGGTGGTTGATTCCTTTGGGAGTTGTTCAGGAACAATGGTTTGTAACCCGGTTGCTTCGAAAGACCCTTGTTGGTGTAGCTTCCACCTTAATGGTGGCGGGGGTGGCTCCAGTATAACCGGCGGCAGGCCCAGAAGCCTTCGTGACCGGTAGAGCTTGGGATCCTCCACTGTGTGAGAAGGTCCAAGACACGCTAAGTTATTCTACATGTTCAAACAATAACACACACTAAAAAAAAGAAGCCCCTAAAAGATAAGACAAGCAATCACTAAACTATTTGGAAGAACAGTTACAACAACCAACACTAGAGCAACTTACCGGTGCAAGTGCAACTCGAACACAGAAGCACCCTCTGGGTATACTCTGCAAAGCATGGCCCGATGTTTGTCCTAGGTACCGCGGTATACCCCCGCAGTCACCTGTGTATGTCCCTAAAAAGATTGTCAACTAGGTTGCCAGCACACGAACAGTCACCAGGCGAGTACAGTCGAAAGTCGGGTAGACCACAATGAGCAGGGTATCAAGCCCGAAACTTGTCAAGGGTATCAAGAGAAAATGGTCCGGAAGATAAATGAGGACCTCGAACAGATTCGAGACCCACGAAGCCCTGTGGCAAATGCAAACGACGGAATCCCAAAACAAGCCCTCGATATGTGTTCTCCACTACGATTGGTCCGGCTTTGGAGGGGTTATCTCCACTACCTTTATGCACGCGACCTCTTGTTTAACCCCTGTGTTAGAGGGGGGTCTCGGATAAATTCCATGAAACTGGACTTAGACACTCCCTATCACAGACTCCAATGTTTTATTTTGAATGGCCTTGGAGAGTTTCCTCTCCAACCTAATCCAAGGCCCTAGTCCTAAACTAGTTCGCGAACCCTACAAACAAAAAGTCTAATAGATTTTAAATTAGCATTGCTTTTAAGGGATTTCTTACGTCATGGGGTATGAAGGTGAAACTGATGATGTGTAAAGACAAAAGAAAAAATGAATGAACAAATGTTGGAAACAAAAGACTTTTACTAAATGCAAAATCTCAGCAACTTTTCACAAAGAAAGATTTCTTTTTCTTTTCAATTTTTCTAAGATTTTATGCAGCAATCATAAAGAAATTTCACTCGACTATGAGCTACTTATGCTCTAAATGCACTGCAAAAACTTACGAAACAAAATACTTCTCCCTAGCTAATGATGTAAAAACACACTCTTCAAACAAATAAGAAAATGAAAAAGAGATTTTTATTTTATTTAAGCGCTAATAAAGCAACAAAGGGAAAATATCGACAAGCACAAAACCAAGCAAAACAAATTATGGCTTAAAGCGCAGATCGCAAAGAATCAATTCAAAGACACACAATGCAATAAAGAAAACAGAGACTCTTACGCTTGTCTAAAAACCCTAAAACAAAATTTTATTTTTATTTTTTCTTGTCAACTATCAACTGAGAAAAAAAAGGCTAAGGGTGAGAGGCCCTAACCTACCGATTGCTCGACCCTAGACCCAAACACCTAAGAGGAATACTTTTCAGCAAAGGAGGGGATGACTGCCCCACCTTGAACAAGAAGTAACCTGTCAAGCACGCTACTGTCACTAAAACAACACACGTGCGAACGCGTGCTGAGCTGAAACAGGACGCGTGTACACGCGGGCTGACCTTGTACAGGCCGCGTGTATGTATAAATTCTAAGAAAAAGATAAAAACAAGCATTCCAGACCAGGAAGAGGCCTCTGGTATTGAAAACCAAGGTCCCTTGAAGGCTTAGATGCTTTTTCTAACAGAAAAGAAAAAATAATGCAAGGAATAACAAGACAAAAAAGCAATCTGAAATAGGACCGTGAACCAGCAAGACTCAGACAGGATTCCAGAAAACCCCCTGAGAATGTATAATTCTGACAGGGAAGAGGTGGACTGCCTCTACAGGTCTCTGGACTCCTACATGCTATTGTTATCCCTACAGCTAGCGTTCACACATGGGTTGTAAGAGGATAGGGCGCAGGTACATGCGTGCAGGCCTTATGCAGGCAGTGTGTACCTCTATGTGTCCCAACAACTACCATCAAGCAGAAGTCAGGGAAAACTAGTATGAATAACCAGGCTCCCTACTCGCTCAGACCTTACAGAAAAAGAAAGGCAAAGAAACAGAAAATCTAATCTTTCAACTACCCAAAAACTCAATCCGGAAACCGTAAAGAGTATATCCCCAGTACGGTCGCCAATTCTGTTGTTGGGAAAAATACCCTATGGACTAGCAAACTAGGGTCAAACTTGCATGCAGATTTTTGACCGTAAAGAAATTACTTTTTAACCTACCACCCAAAACTTAAACCCCTCTTTCACAATACATGCATGGGAAGGAACTACTAGCCTTGTCTCCGGCGTTCGATGTAGATCCTCCATTGCGCTTTGATCATTTTCTTGCGTTGCTCCTTCCAAAGATAACCTGCAATCAAAGCAAACAACTATGCATGCATGCTACTTCTCTATTAGAGGGTTAGAAATTAAGCATAAATTAAACAAACCATGGATAACTCATGCATTGGGACGGGAAAAGTATTCTTTTATTATTTGAAAAATGAATCAACTTACAATCAAAGTCGAGACCGGCCACCGCTCCTTGATCCTAATCCTGGGCTCCTCTTCATTTGTCCTCCAACTGCTTTGTGTTAAATCTCCTTTGGCATGAGGAAAGGATAAAGGGTTGGGACAATGGATTCGGAAAATGGGTAGAGTTTCTTCGCTATATATTTTCCTCTTCCAAATGGTACCCCTACCCCTTCTTTTATAGGCTAGAAGGAGCTAGGGTTTTGAATGAACCCTCGGCCATGCATGGCCGGGAGTTTCAATTAACTGACCCATAGATTTTTGTTCCGTCGGCAACTTTCCTTTTTTTGTGCTTTGTTAGGTACACACGGGCTGTAGTGGGACTGCCAGCATGCACACGCGTGCAGTAATGGGTTAGGGCGCGTGGGCCTTAACACAAGAGGATTTTCAAAGAGTTTGTTCAGCATAGTTTTGGCAAAGAAGGGATATGAGTTGGCCTGATGCTAGGTAAGCATGTATGGTGCAATTTAGGGTTATAATACCAACTGGAGGTGACACTCCTAACGAGATGGAACTTTCCCTGAGATTACAAAATGTTTTATTACTAACCATTTTTTTCACAATGCATTTCTTCTTCGTTATGAAAAGACACCAAGACATTTTGTTCGTTAGACGCATCAAACCTAATATGTAACTGAGATATGAATTTCATCCTAATATGTAACTAATTTTGTCCATTATATGCATCAAACCTAATATGTAACTGAGATATGAATTTCCAATAGACGCTTCTATTTCCTGTAGACACCTATAACCTAACTCTAATCTAATAAATTGGATTTGTAATAAAGTGTTTAACCTAAATATGTAATTCTGATCTAATAAATTGGAATTGTAATAACATATTTTTTCATTTATAAAATTCAAAAGGATGGATTTGTGATATTGTGTTTTTCATTTCTAAAAAAAATTAAGTTTTATGATGTTTCCTAAATTCGTTGAAATAGAACCCACACTAAAAAAAGAGGCTATGGGTAAGGTTGAGTTCGAAACAAATTAGCATACTAAACCTAGAGGACATATTGTTTGTATGAAAATTAAATAATGGGATAATGATTTTTCAAATTGGAGTTATGATTTCAAATGTTGCTGAAAGGGAAATTCAATTTGTTTATTGAATTTTGATCTCATTTTAATTATCCAGGTTTTTTCCATGGGGATTTCAACCTCTTTTATTTTAGTGCTAGAATTGGGTCAAAGTATTCAATCATATGATATTTATAGGATTTTCATCCTGGGGCTACTCATAAGTAACAAATAACTAATTATTCTCCATATGATAATTATAGGATTTTCATCCTGGGTCTACTCGTAAATAACAAATAAATAATTAATCTCATTGGCATGTCTATTATCATTGTTATCTAGTTATTAATTAATATTTGCATGAAAACAGAGGTTTCATACTCTCATTTACCCAAGTGGAATATATTTTTATATAGTGTATGATATAATATTATTTAAATTATCAATGCATTGATTTGTTTGAGATGGCACAAGATTTTTATATAATGTATGATATAATATTATTTAAATTATCACTGCATTGATTTTTTTGAGATGGTGTAGCATTGTCTGGCCAAAGCTAATCCAAACTCTTGGAGTTTCATAAAAGAAAAATTGAAAACCAAAATGCTCTTTTCCATGCGAATTTTGGCAGTTAAACTACATTGAAATATATCCTCACTAAAACAAAGGTGAGCAAATAAACTGTTTTTCACAAAATTAATTTAATTTTTAAACATTTTTTGCATATTTTTGGTGGACTTAATACAATATATGATAAAATAGCACAACCATATTATTAAAATAGTTTATATATATATATATATATATATATATATATATTCAATTTTGAAGACTTGAAAATTTTGAGATTATGAATATTAATCAAATATATGTAAACACTAACACAAGAACCTGAAAAACCTGAAAATGATTAAGGTTAAGGGATGAACATCCCTATCCCTATCGGAGTTCACCGTCCACTACTAATGTGGATGTTCTCTATGTCCAAATATAAGCCTAGGCCCTCAACTTTTCAAAACCTAACTACATTAAAAAGTGGAAACCCCCTATGAGACGACAAAGGAAGAGGGTACGACCGAAAACACGAAGAACATAACATTTTTTCTCATAAGTTATTTTCACGGGAAGTCAAGAGACCGACAAAGAATTTGCAGCATCATTGTCATTCACCCTTGAAAAATCGGGCAAGTCGCGTTTTTACCATATGCTGCCCGTCGACTGGTAGCAGGTGGCATCTGCAACTCATCATTTACTTCACGACAATTTTTCTTTTTTTCCTTCTATTTGGAAGTCAACTAAAATTGTATTGACCGCCAGTATATGTCGGATTAATCCGCTCGTCCATGTCATATCAAAAAACCATTTTCCTAATACCTCTTGGCTACACATGGCAGATCCTGGGCTTCTTACGTGGAGAATCTGGAGCCATCTGATTGGCAAGATGCAGGTCCAGGCTGACTAAAAAACAAAATAGGTATTTAATTCTCAATACGAAAACAAGTTCCAGATTGTTTTGATTCAAATAAGGTGGGCGTGTGTTAATTTATTTTATTTTCATTTGTTTTATTGGATTTTTTGGCATTATGGAAGGTGGGATTTTGATGGAATTCTGGTGGGTTTGGCAGGGATTAATCTGCTGGATCATGAACAGGTGGACTGGTCGATTGAAGCTTGGGATTTTTTCCAAGGTGGGTAAGAGTATATATGAATAGTGGTGTCTGTAACTACTAAATTAAATTGAATTGAATTACACGTATATAGTTCCTTGTCATACACATATATTGAATTTAACAAACTTTGACAAAGAACATGGATTTTTGTCAATTCTATTACCACACCCAGAAGCAGTTCATCAAACTTTGATATAGAAACTTTTGTAATTTTAGTATGTCATTTTATCCACCCATACAGTTTCTCTTACCCGCTTCTGGTGACATTCATGAATGGAGTAATATTTCATGTCATTTTCAAATATTACAGACCATTTTGCAATCCACGGTAAGTGTGACTCCTCTAACGAAGACAAATTCTTGTGTGCTCTGTAGAATTCGATACACTTTCCAAATCTGTGTTGTTGGAAGAAACTATATACTTCAATGAAGGAACATTTTGCAGGTGACCTGAAAATCCCTTCCAACTCCCAGAAAGAAAACAAATAAGATCAACAAAAAAATTTCCAGGTAGGAATTTCAACCAACCAAAGCATCGAATACAGGGAGAACACCAATAAAAAGATACTTGTTTTATTTTCTCCTATCTAAGTTTTTGTTGGATAACAGAGTTTTTTTTTTGGCTCAAAGCTCACGTCACATAAAACCAATCTCTCTTATTTCATTTGGGCCTCAATGGAATCTCTAAGTTGTCTTACATGTCCATGACCAAGAACATTAGAACGAAGGCACCCTAAATCCCAACTCTTTGATGATAGAGAGAAATGAAAATAAGTATTTAAAAGAAACGTTGGAGGATAACATTATGATATTCTATAGATTTTGGTTTAATTTGTCTTAATGACAGATGTCCTCGATATTTTTTCTTATCAATGCCAATCTTTTTGAATATGTGCGCTGAATAGTGACTAATAACATGTAATAACATTCCCATATATGAGAAGATTCTCAAATATGACAACATCTAACATATGCATAGTATTAAAGAGGGACATGACGTCAAGGCCTTTGTGTATGACACATTCATGGATGGCAACGAGGTAGTACAGTATTGCACTGTTACTATGATGAAGCCTTTAAAAAAATAAAAGAGAATAATTTGTTTTTGCAAATTCAAAACTGCAGGCAAAACAAATTATCAGATCCCATAATATTCTCCTCTTTATGCATTTTAATGGGATATGTCCTCGAGATTTCCTCTTATTAAAGCCAATATTTTTGAACCTATCTGGTCGGTTGTCACTTTTGAAAGCCTAATTAATTTCCTTTGGGAAGGGCGTAAGGTAGTGGGGATGGAGGGGAGCAAAAAAATGCCTTTAAACGTTTCTAAACCTGGGAACCCGTGAACCCGCAAAACTTTGAAAACTCGAATAAGTATGGAAAGGCAGGTTGGACATACAGACTCATCATAGGAAGAGACATGGTTGTGAGTTCTAGGAGTGTGGGGTCCAATTGTAGAGCACAAAAGTTCTGGGTACAAGATGCATACACCGAACATGAGTTATAGTTCGATAGCACCTATTTGTGAAGTCGCGTTCATAAAATTGGCTAAGTATGAAACCAAATGGTGATCAATCGGAATTGTGATGTGAATATATATATGAAGATAACGATTTTTCAATTAGCCAGAATGAGAACCTGTGAGCATAGAAACGTGAGAAAGTATAGAACTAGAAATGCATAATAGAGCGGAAGAACAAAAGGTAAAAAATGGGAAAGTTTACAAGAGGAAAAAAAAGGGAGACAATAACTATATCGCTAAGACAACAACACTTACTCTCATAACTATGAAACCATAGTAAGACATAAAACATGGAAAAAGCATCGCCAGCTATGAAATATAGTTGGAGGCTGACAAAATCTAGTTGAATCCGTAAGAGATGCAATTTACATCGACTACAAAATTTTACATGTTATTTTATCTTAATAGTATTTTATGGGGAGCCAACTGCAAAACAATGTAACAAAAGATCCAACTGCAGATGCATCACCCCAACATTGCAAAGATTAGGCAAATAAGAGAAAGAAGCAAATAACAACCCGGTTAAGAAGCACCAAAAGGCTCAACTGTAGCCGCAGGACCCGAACCCTGCAAAGTTGTATCAAACAACAATAAGCAACATCCAAAGAACAAAGAAGCAAGCACCAACCACTCGACCAGGAATGTCGCAGTTCCAATCATGGTTGCAGAACCCCAAACATGGAAACTACAACAAGATGAACAAGAAAACAAGAACAACAACAATAGGAAAATAAGAAATCAATGGAGATGCAAGAAGCAAGCATGAACCAATGAACCAACAATGTTGTTGAAGTACAATATTTCCCAAATTGACTACAAAGAACATTGCATATAAAAAAAAAACAGAAGAAAATGTATTGTAACAAGCCTGCTAAGTAAACGTTTAATGTTGTGAAGCCTGTTAGGTAAACATTTAAGTTTGTCAGAAATGCTCTATAAACATTTAAAAAAGAATGCAGTGTGGCAGGTCTCTTACATACCCAAAAAAAAATATTATAATTTATTATAAAATAAAATTAGTAAAAATAGTTCAAATAGTAGAGAATGTATTCGAAGGACAAACTTTGGATATGCTAGCATATCAAACACTGGGATAAATTTAGCTAGCATAAAATGCTAAGACAAACATTCGAACAAATGCTAGCATTAATCCACCTTCAAGCAATGCATAAGAAAAATATATGATTCAAAAAGATTGTATATTGTCAAAATGTTTGGATATGCTAACATATAAAACATTGGGAATAGCAAAGCCGGAAATAAGACCTCCAATCTTTTATCCAATCAGATCATTACATATCTGGTACTTTTTATTATATAAAAATCAATGTTTTTAGTTCCCCAGATCCAACAATAGATATTATGAAAATATTTTTGGTCAAATGACAAACTAATATGAAGTCAATGAATAATTGATCGCTATAGTCCCTCTATGCCTACGGTAGGGACTAATAACATTGTCTTAAAATTTCCCAAAGGGGTTGGATTCGATGGTGGAAAGTGAGGAGTTTTTCACTATTGAGAAAGGTTCAATTTCCAATGATGGTTACTTAACCAAGAGTCATGGGACACCTTGAGGTAGTGGTCGAACGTGTGGTTGCACCCAGAGATATTATATTAAATGAAATCGTGACTTGTGCAAGCATAAGAGGATCAAATCGCATCCCCATGTCCTTCAATTTAAAAATTTAAATCTCGATTCCGCGATTAGATTTCAAGGGTTTTGTTCTATAAGACAACCAAGGTTCGAAACTCGCGGTAGTCGAAAGGAGACACCTAAAAACATTCATCCATGTTAAGGGTAGATGTGGCCCAATCCGGGTGCGATTCCCGAGTGATTTTGACAATTTAGATACCCTGGATTGAGGTTTCTTATATCACAAGCTAGTCTCGTAAATAACGAACACGGTAACAAACAAAAAAATATATATTGTCTTAACATTAAAAAAAAATCTTTATAAAAAATACATCTAATCTTTAATTTTAAAACTTCTTCTTTATTTTGAATTAATTACATGTCAAAATCTAACCTTTTTACAATAATATTTAATATAATGGAACACTATATACTTTGTAATGAGTTCCTTATAATATGTACCATCACCAATAAAAATCTCTTACCAAAAGATGATGAGCGTCGTGAAAAGAATGTCACTTAAAAAAACAACATCTAATGTATATAACAATCTTCTAATGGATTTCGCTACATATATCTATTTATATGTAATATGGATATGGTCATTATATAACTAATTATAACAATCTTCTAATGGATTTTACCACATATATCTATTTATATGTAATATGGATATGGTCATTACATAACTAATTATATAGTTTTAAAAATATTGATAATTTATTATATATATTAAAATATTTTATAAAATTATTTAATATGTTTAAAGAAAAAAATTAGTAATTTTAGTAAAGCTAAAAAAATGATAAGAATAGAATATTATAATAGTATTTCAAATTGTCTTTACTAAATTAATATTTAAAAATACTAATAGGTTGGTTCTTAGAAAATAGTTATGAGTGTTTGTAAAATTAAAAGAATGGTTGAAAACTAGAAATATATATGCCTATTACAGACCTAAGGATAGTTGGGATCCCCTCGAAGAAATATTTATTGGCCATAAATAAACATATATTTCAATACATCGACCCTCTATAGTAAAAAATAAGGAGTGTTGGGAATCTTCTCAAACACATACAAGACATTCAAAATTTAAGCTTTGAAACAGTGAGAAAGTTAAACATAAGATTCTAGTGCTCAAGTATCATGGTGCTATGCATAGATACATCTAGAAGGAAATGGAATTTCTATACATCTCGTCCTTGGGCACGACCTATCGATATGCCATGAAAATCAAGCAGAATATCAAACAAAAGACGCGACAATTGGAGCCTGGGAACCCCCCGCAGCAAAAACCAGGAAAGGGAAGCCCCAACCTACATAACAAAGGACAAATCAAAGATGGATAGTATCAAGAAAACTAGTCCAAGTCGCAATCAAAGAAGGATGCCAGAAAGACAAATAAGGATACTCGGAAGTGGTGCGACTTCCATAACAACCCTTGGCATAACACTGTTGATTGCTGCTCAAAGTAGTCACTGGTGACCAAAGTGAAAGCCTATGAATCAGATGTGGGTTTTGACTCAGCGTCAGAACCAGAAAGGGGAAGACAGATCATTAACGCAGAACCTAGTGCCATTGTTGCTACCACCAATATCCAGACTAGTGAACCAGACAAGCCAGAAGGAGGTGAGCGCCTTTTCCATTCACAGATGTGGGTAAAAGGCACCCCGCTTCACTCCATCATTGATAATGGTAGCCAGAATAACGTCATCTCAGCAAAGGTCGTCAAGCGGCTAGCCTTACCGACAACGTCACACTCACAACCCTACACCATTGGATGGCTCCACCAAGGAAGCGATCTACGCGTCAGCCAAGATTGTCAACTCTCGTACAACATCGATCCTTTCAAAGACGAGGTATTGTGTGATGTTTCTCCTCTCAAAATTTGTAATGTTCTTTTGGGCCAACCTTATTTATGGAAACGCCATGTTGTATATGAGTCTAGGCCTCATAATGTTATTATTACTTTAAACAAGAAATTGTATAGGATACCTAAGAGAGTCCCTCCTAGTCTTATTTCCTTGATCTCTGCCAAGAAATGCAGCAAGGTCATCTCTCAAACCAAGAAATTTGTTTTCTTTGTGATTCACTCTCAGAGCAAGCAAAAGATCGCAACCACATCCAGGGCCTCCATGACTGATCTCTCCACACAACAGAAGAAAGTGGATAAGGTCGTCAAAGAATACTCATATATAGTATCCTCTCCTATCGGGGTACCTCTGCACTGCCAGGTCAAGCATCCCATCGATCTGATGCCAAGTGCATCGCTACCCAATGGGTTGGTCTACCACCGCTCTTTATTAGAAAATGAGGAGATCAAGAGTCAGATTCAAGAACTACTCCACAAGGGGCACATCCATCCCAAATCATCGCCTTGTGGGAGCCCAATCGTACTGGTGTAGAATAAAGATGAGACCCCGTGAATCTACATTGATTACTAGGCCCTGAATAAAATTACAATCCATAATCGATACCTGATTCCCCTAATCGACGACCTCCTTAATAAGCTCATAGGGGCCAAATAATTTAGTAAGATTGATCTGAAGTTTGGATACCACCAGGTCCCAATAGAATAGACAGATGTATGGAAGTACACCGTCAAATCAAAAGAAGGTCTTTTTGAATGTTTGGTCATGCCCTTTGGTTTGACAAATGCTCCAACAACTTTTATGAGTATGATGAGTGATAACCTATGACCTTTCACCAATACTTTTGTAGTGGTGTATTTGGATTACATCCTCATCTACAACAAGGCTTTGGTGGAACACTTGTAGCATATTCAACAAGTTTTTCACACCTTGCAACAACACAAACTATATGAAAACTTGCAAAAATACTCCTTCGGCATGGACAAGGTCCATTACTTAGGCTACATTTTTGAACAACATGGTGTGCATGTAGATCCAACTAAGATCCAAGTCATCCATGACTGGCCAGCCCCAACCACACTCACTGAGCTTCAGAACTTCTTGGCCCTCACCAATTTCTATCGTAGGTTCATGTTTGGATTCTCTCATATTGCATGGGCCCTCAGCCAAGTAACCATGGGTGGCAGTAAGGAAACATTTATGTGTGGCCTATACCAATAACACGCCTTCCATGACTTGAAGAAGAATTTGTGCTCATCCTCAATACTTTCATTATAGGACCTGTAACATCCCTTTGAGATCAAGACAGATGCTTCAGACTATGTTGTGGGCATCGTTCTGACTCAACACATCCACCCCATGGTGTATCATAGGGAGACACTATCAGATGTTGTCTGTAAGTACCCTACTTATGACAAATAAATGTACTCCATTGTGCAAGTCTACCACCAGTGGAGACAATACATTCTGGGGAAGGATATAGTCATCCACATTGATCACAAGACACTACAGTTCATGCAGACCCAAGGAAAATTGCAGAATCACCTCCATCATAAGTGGTCCACATACTTACAACAATTCCACCTGAACATCAAGTATAAAATTGGAATTACCAACCGATTTTTTGACTGCCTTAGCCAACCTCCAATCATGACACTCACCACAATCCTAGAATATTACTACCATGAAACTTCTAGATGGCTCCACCTCTATGAGATAGACCTTGAATTCTCCACCACCTACCAAATGTTGGGAGAAAACTCATGGACTCTAATTTCCATCTTCAGGATGGGTTTGTGTGCCATCTGGGCCATCTATGCATTCCATCAAGTGAGCGTGCAAAGATTATTTGGGAATCTCACTATAGTCGGGTGGTAGGACACTTTGCTGTTGAAAAGACAGTGGCAGTGCTGCAGAAACATTTCTACTGGGCGAAAATTCGACAAGATGTTGACAAGTATATTAGGTCATGCACCGCCTGGACGATTTCCAAATCGACCACTAAGAAACAGGGAATGTACACCCCTCTTTTTGTTATTGTTGATATCTTTTACAAGATGGTGATTTTGGCCACTTGCAAGAAGAACATCACCGCAAAGGCCACTTCTCTTATTTGAACGCATCTGGGTACTCTTTGGGATCCAACAAACCATTGTATTAGATAGGGATAGTCAGTTCCTTATCACATGATGGTTGAGCCTCTGATCACTGTTGGATACCAAGCTCACCAAATCCACTGCCTTCCACCCCCAGACAAATGGCCAAACTGAGGTCATCAATCAGATGATCGTACATATCCTATGCATGTACAATTCCAAACACCCCCGCACATGGGATGAGAGTCTTCCCGATGTCCAACATAGCTACAACCAAGCCTTGAATAGCTCAACTAGCCACAACCCATTTCAGGTGGGGTTGGGATTCCAACCATTGGGCCGCATGGATGTTGCACTACCCCTGGAGAACACCATTTCTGAATCATCTTCCGCTCCACCAGAAGCTAAAAAATCCACCTGGTTCATTGAGTGGATCCAACACATCCACCAACAGGTTCAAGATATTTTACAGAAGTCCAATGTCGAGTACAATAGGCACCATGATCAACATCGGGTGCCACATAAGTTTCAGGTGGGAGACAAAGTTTGGTTGCACTTGCATAAATAATTCCTTACAGGACCCCATAGGAAGCTTCGACCACTCTGGTATGGGCCACACACCATCACCAAGGCTGTGGGTGAAAATGATTTTGCGCTCAACATTCCCCCTTTCCTTGGCCTGCACTCAGTCTTCAACGTGGCTCTCCTTCGACCATATTTCCCACCATTATTGGACACCTCAGAGATAACAAAGAAATTGAAACCAACAGATCTCAACCCTGAATTCATGCAACAAGAATCTAGTGTTCAGATTGTGGAGACACAGATAAAGGGCACTCAACATCAAAGGATCTAGATTTATCGAGTTGTCAAAGCAGGGAAGCTCCTGCACCAAGGCAAGTGGCTCACCTGGGGTCAAATTCAGTAGAAATTTCCTCATCTGATGGGGGAACTCAACGCAATAGAGACCATTGCTTCCTAAGGGGGGAGGATTGATGCCGATGTATTTCGGTGGCCTCCCACCTATTCCAACTTGTTCATTTTGGTATTTTTTGAGTTTGGTAGGTTTTTTTGTTTTCCTAGTTTTCGGGTCACTGACTTGCAGGATTGTTTTGAGGCCCTAATAAAGATTTTTAGGGATCACCATAGTTGGAAATTCCATTTGGTATATTGTAGAAAAATGTGTAGTCCTTGGATATACCTTTACAATAAGCTATCATGCACCTAAAATGGATATCGTATGCAAAGTTACAACCCAACGAAGTTGATGTACTAACTTACCCAAATGGGGCCCACATGAATTTTGGCACTTCATCTCCTAGGGTTAGGTTTTTGGATGTCTAGGGTTTTTGACATTCATGTTGATTGTAAAAAGGACTTGAGAACCTCATTGTAATGATATTCTTTCAAATTAAAACAACCATCAAATCTCTTCTTAGAGATAAGCCACCACCATTCCAACAAGCTTGTTTTCCACTACATTTTACAGTTTCATCTTATTTCCTTATTGAATAGAAAACCGGTTTTACTATATCTCTGTCATTCTGTGTTAAGCATATTTTAATAATCATTATTCATTTTGTTCTTCTCATAAAATCTAGATCATAAAGAGAATATATCCAAATGAAAAACTGGTAGGAAAAAGTAGTTTGGATATGGTTCTTTCTTTGTTTCGTTTTTTCTAGAGGGTATTCCCCATATGCATCCACAAGTTTCAATAATATCATTCCCCATGACCAGGCCTCGCATGGAGAGGTGGACCAGTATTTCCCCTAGGTTGGGGAATGAGCCCTCGAGTTTTAGATTAACTGTCGACTTCTTCGCATGGTGGATGAGGCAATTAGTAGTGATTGAGGACTTCCCCTATGCTGGGGTATATTTCAAAGGTAGTGATGACTTAGTACTTCTTGAGGGAATATAGTGGGATGAATCAGGTAAGAAAAAAATTATAACCTTGCAACACATATTTTTGTTTTGTCTTTTATATGTTTTTGGTTGTGAAACGAGGGATCTAAACCATTTTGTTTTCATCATGGAGACAGAGGTGTGTCACATCCAATGGATATGCCAGCATTAGGGTGTCGCAAGGATGCACAAGCAAAAACTGAGCACGACATCATAGTGGGAGGAATCCAAGAGGTGGAGAGAAACCTTCAGGGCTTGACGATGGGTGTTCCCCCCTTGAGGAGGCTAGATGTGCCTTTACATCTTTAGCGACATACAGTTGGGGTCTCTGAAGGCCTCAATCATTTGTTACAATGGGTGACAAGAGCAATAGTTTGCTATGCAGAGCATAATTTGATACAGGAGGATGATTAGAGTCCTTAGTCATTTTTTAGTCTTTATGATGATATTATGGACATGAAGGCCCAAATTTTTCCTCGTTCTGTACTTTTGTATGATGTATTTCAGTTTCCGCCTATGCATCCTTGCGACGCCCTAATGCTGGCATATTCGTTGGACGTGACACACCTCTATCTCCATGATGAAAACAAAATGGTTTAAATCCCTCACTTCACAACCAAAAACATATAAAATAAAAAACAAAAATATGTGTTGCAAGGTTATA
>ML778192.1:1228969-1247952 GCA_009831015.1 Picea engelmannii | reverse complement strand
TATATATATATATATATATACGAGTTTTGTAGTGGCTACCTATGTTGCATTTTTTTGTTTTATGTGATTTTTTTATACATATGATTTATATTTCAAATGTTTATCTATTCATAATATACCTTTCCGACATGTAATTCGCTAACGAATACATGATCGTGTTGAATTCTCTCGATATGTGCCTGTACTTAAGAAATTCAAAAGCTCTCTTGAGACGAAAAACCCTCAGATGGAGACATAGTAAAGTTGAACTGTGAATGACATACTCACGATTTAGTTGACAGACCAAGAGCTAGGAGTCAAGGTTGATAATCAATTGAGATATACCTAGAGAGGAGGCTTCAGTTAAGAGTTTGATGATGGGTTGATAATCAATTGAGATATACCTAGAGAGGAGGCTCCAGTTAAGAGTTTGATGATGGGTTGATACTCTACAACCTTATTGGTTGCAGATAGAAGGAAAATTCCTCCCAAACTCACTAACTTGCCAAAGTGGTAGCTGACCCAATATGCAGAAGTGGTGTTCTGGGTATGTTGACTAGCGCCATCCTCAAACCCGAAAAAGAAACTCAACACGTACTACAAGATCAACCATATGACAAAAAATGAAGCCATTGATTTTTCTACTTTTCATTTGGAGGGAGCGGCCCACGAGTGGTGGCACCATGGGCTAGTGACGTTGGGTCACATTCATATCACCTCATATAGGGATTTCATAGAGAGACTTATGAACAGTTTTGATAGGAGGTATCCAAATATCCACTTTAGGGACTTAGCCCAATTGAGATAAATCAGTACACTTGATGCATTTATCATAGATTTTTAGAGAATAGTCATGATAGTGACAGACATTTCAGAGCCTACAATGATCATAGTTTTCATAGAGGGTCTAACAAAACCCTTGAGAATATGGGTGAAGGCCTATAGACCTCACACACTACATGATGTCATCCTACACACTAGAGATCTAGCAGACTTAGTGTCGAAAACCAAAAAAATTTCCAACCCCTTTGTGCCATAGAAGGACTAGGATATGAAACCATTCCAGAGAGAGCGGAAGGGTATATGGAAGTTGGATGATGATATGAGGCATGATATTATGAGGAAGAAGCTATGATTCAACTCTCGATATCCATGGGTCCCCAACCGCAGGTGCACGGCAAAGGGATAAATCCACTACATTGAAGTTGCAACAGACTATGATATGGAGGAATAGGGAAGTCAGGCCCAAGATAGTGAGTCCATTAACTCAGAGGAGGATCCATTGCATGAGGAGGAGCATCCTTCAAGGATACCACCAACACGGGTAGGGTCACGAACACTGATAGATCTACAACCTCACAAGAAGGCTAAGAGACAAGCACCAATGAAGGGGGGAGTTATAGCAACCCTTTCTGGAGTCCCTAGGTATGACACACTCAAGATCATAGGGACTATTCAAGGACATCATGCCATTTCCTTGATAGATGGTGGGGAAACCCATAATTTCGTTGACGATGCATTGGTAGCTAGGAGAGCATGACAAACCAAGGAGTTTGAGGGTTTTTATGTAGCGGTAGCTAATGGTAACATGGTAGAGTGTTTGGATCAAGTTCCAAACATAGAGGTACATCTAGGAAACTATGCAGTGAAGGACACATTCTATGTGGTTGGACTTCTTGATACAGATGTGGTATTGGGTGTCCAACAATTGATCACCTTGGGAAACATTTCTACTAGTTACCAAACACTTGAGATGAGATTCAAAGACACCGAGGGGAAGAAGATTTCATTGAGGGGTATGTCGAGAGGGGAACCCGGGACAATTTCAACAAAGAATATGGAGAGGATCTACACACATGGGGGAGTAGCATATGCAGTAGATTCTGTGATCACCAAGTGGAGGGATTCAGACAGTCTCCAACAGTATCAGGCAAAGATCAGGGCTTTCTTGAGTTAGCATGAGCAATGTTTTGGTCCAATGCCACCAGGGAGACCCCCAGATAGAGGGTTTGAGAACACCATCAAGTTGGAGATATCAGTAGATTGGAAATTATAATTGTTAGTATAGTATTCCAAGAATAAGTTTGCATGTGATTTATTGGATGGACAAGTATAAGATGAAAGGTATAGAGTCATAGATGAGGTCATTTTCTATACATATTGAGTCTACCTTGTTCCCAGATCTAGTCTCAAAATGAAGATCTTGGCGAAAGTACATGACTCACCTTTAGTAGTCCATCAGGGATTATTCAAGACATACAGGAAAGTTAGGGAGATATTCTCTTGGAAGGGTCTCAAGAAGGATGTGATGAGACATATCAACGAGTGTGTGACTTGTCAGAAAAACAAGTCAGAGCAGACACTCCCAACAGAGTTTCTTCATCCACATCCTATTCCAGAGAAGAAATGGGAAATTATATCCATGGACTTCATGGTAAGGACTGGATATTCTAGTGGTCGACAAATTGACCAAATTTGTGCACTTTTTCGCAATTCCAACAGACTACAACACAATGCAAGTGGTAGAGTTGTTCTTTAGAGAAATATTCAGACCAGGGATGATTTTAAGGATGAAAATTATTTTAAAATGTAGAAACCTTGGTGAATCTTAGTAATCCTTCTTATGCCAACTATAAAATGTTTGGCAATATTTTTGTAAAAATATTCAAATTTCTAAGGATTTTGTTACATATATTTTGTATAAAGTTTTGGCAATTTTTAAGGTAAAATAATTTTTTCCTATAGAATTTGGGCAAATCATTTTTAAAATAACGACTCTTTTTTGGGGTAAAACCATGGAAAATTAGCCCATGAGGGACATTTAACCCCTAAAATCATCCATGATTCAGAATTCATGGGTTTCCACAGAGTATAGTCAGTGACAGAGATTCTCGGTTCATCAACACATTTTGGCAGGAGTTATTTAGATTGGTTGGTATAGAGTTGACATCCAACACCAGCCGCCACTCCTAGACTGATGGGGAGACTGAGTCAACAAGTGGATAGAAGGATACTTGAGGAACTATGTGAGAATACATCAGAAATCTTGGGTAAGGTGGTTACATCTTGGAGAGAAATGTTACAACACTACCTTCCACATGTCCATAGGTATGACCCCATTCAAAGCATTATATCGATATTATGCTCCCAGTTTGATTGATTTGGGTTTTGGAGAAAACAAGCCTCCCAAGGCCAAAGACTGGATAGTAGAGAGTCAAGAGATTCTCAAGGTATTAAATGATAATCTATAGGCATTGGATAATCGACAGAAGGTGAATGCAAAAAGACACAGGATAAATCGTATCTTTGAGGTTGGGGGTCTAGTATTCTTGAGGGTACAACCATATAGGCATTCATCTTTGAAGAATAATAGGCCATAGAAATTTAAACCCAGATTATATAGAGCCTACAGCGTCATACACAGGGTAGGTGAAGTGGCCTATGAATTAGAACTACTAGAGGGGAGACAAATTCACAACATGTTCCACATTTCTTGCCTCAAGAAAGTGGTTGGACAATTCATTAGCACTTCTCAGGAGATATCGCCTTTGGATGAGGAGGGACAGTTAGAGTTGGTTTCGAAGGAGATATTGGAGTTTAGAGAGAGGAAAATGGGGAGTGAGATAATCATAGAGTGTTTGGTCATATGGAGGGGACTTCCAATAGAGGATGCTACTTGGGAGAGTGATTAGATTTTACAGCACCCTGGATTGATGTTGCTTGAGGACAAACAATCTTGGGAAGGGAGGATTCTAATGTCCCTTTCTGAGTGAGGACTCTAGAGAGGAGGGCTTAGTGGTCTAAACATACCCTTTAGACAATAGCCAGGAAGAAATAGGGGAAAATGTTCATTTGATTTCATTTAACTAGGGAAATGTTATAATTTGAAAGTGACATTAAGTGACTAAGTGGAAAAAGGTAATAGAGCACTTAAGTTTATTAAATCAGAAAACTTAAGAAAAGTGCTTAAGTGAAACTTCGATGAATAATTATGGTTTCAGTGGATATAATGAGAGGAAAAGTGACCTAATGGGTCGTTATTGATGATTTGAGAATTGAAACCAGAGCCATGAGGAGAAACCAAGATTCAAGTGAATTTGAGGATATTTGTGGGTTTGAGGAGGAAGAGATCGAGGGATTGGATTCAGTGTTGAGAGAAACACCATAGAAAGACGGTTAGACCACATAGGTTTTTCATTTATTTCATTACATATCTACAATCAGATTGAGCATGGACATCAAAGATCCAGTTCCAGCAATGAGATTCCAATGTGAGTTCTAGAGGAGACATCAAAGGTATAGTCGGTCTTTGTTCCTGAGGAGGCCTAGAAAAACTAAACCTTTAGAACCCATTTGAGATCAGGGGAAGGCTCTTCATTTGATCCATCCAACACTTTTTTCTAATATTTCTATCCATTATGGTGTCACATTCATTCAGTCGAGTTGCAATGTGTTTGAAAGATAGCTGGGAGAGATCACAAATTCTCAAATCTACTCATCAAGAGGGATAGCGAGACAGATTCCTTTCGACCCATTGGAGAGGGTGGAAATATGCTCTATTCAAGATAGGGTCCATTAGATTCTGAAGATGGAATCTACAATGGAGACTCTTTCAATGTTAGCTTGCATGAGGGCATTCCCAATATTTGGACATATTACTTCTGGCAGTGATAGAGAGATCCAAGAGCCTAGCAACAATAGATCCATCTAGGGAGAGTATTCTAGGGAAGAAGGTGACTTCATTGGGATAGATATCATCATATTCATAGGAGTCTTTCTTGTGCATGCATCAGATTCATCTTCCGACAACAGATCCAGAGCTACATGCAGTAGTAAACTCACGCATGTCATAGGTCAAGATTACATACCAATTATCTATCGACGCATGTTAGTTATAGGTATTGTTCCATGCTTTTACTAGTATTCCAGTATATATATAGTCATTTGAAGGTCTAAATGAATATTGGTTTGGTTACTTTTACATGCATGCACTCTTTGTGTGAATTTTTGTACATGCATGTCATTATTGTAATTACTTAACTATTCAATATATCTTAAACAAGTTGTTCCATGTAAAACCAACAACAAAATCACCACACATGTTAAATTCAAGTTATCAAACACAATCATAGACCTAAATAACCCATTCGACCACCCAAAGCATATCATATCTATGACGACAGGTTTAGTCGAGAGTTAATATCCAAATATGCAGATTTGGGATAATACATGCTTGATATTGACCTTCTTAAAATTAGATTATGATTATGACTAGCAACAACCACATTTAAGTAAAAAGTGGTTGATATAAGTCATTTTCCACCCTTTAAAATTAATTAGACAGATACACCTATATAAACCACCTTTTACTTAAATGTGGTTATTGCTACTTTATAATTATAGTAAAAAAAATGACATAGTCCCAACCAAACCACTTGTAGTTTCAACAATATTATTTATTTATTAAAACATAATAAAACTTGAAAATGAAACATGAAAGAATATTTAAAACCTTCCAATTGAAAAGATCTTACAATCGATTATTCATAGAAAATCTTGATTCCATTAGCTTCAATTCTAGATACGACAGGAACATGAACAAGAAGGATGAGATGATCTCAGAAAATCAAGGACCAAGCGAAACTAATTGGGACTCGGGAGAAGGACAAGAAAGATTTATATGAATATATTATATAAAATGAATGAGAATATATCATGGAAATTGACGGTAGATTCCATTATTATTTATTTTTATTTATCCATTTTCCCTAATTTCTATTCTCCTGTTTTAGTTGGGACACCCATATTTGTATATTTTATTTTGTTAATGTTATCCATGTCAATGGGCAGAGACCCCTCCCGGTAAGATAAACGTTACTTTCAATTTCTTCAAATATCATTTTCCATTTGAATTTCAAATCAATTAATTTATTAATGTGACCAATATATATATATATATATATATATATATAGTTTAGACCATTTGGAACATTAAAATAATTGTAAATTTGTTCTGAAAATATAACTTAGAGAGGCGGGAGTTGTATCTAACCGAAAATTTTGAATTATAAAGTAGCGATGGAAGGGAGCATAGAGAATACTTTTTCGAGTTTCGAGAACAGAAATATGAAATCAGTATTATCATCTTCAAGGAAATTATTAATGGAGAGAATACGATATGTGTGTAGAGGAATGATAGACTTTGCTATTCTGGTGGCATTATCGATGGAGAAAACTTCTTCCCACATATTAGGATATAACATCCATAGAGTCACGATCGGGCCGATGAAGTAGCATGAGGATATTATCACTGTTGTCTCAACATTTGACGTGCTGAGCAACTTGAAGAAAGGAGACACGCACAGTCGACTCATGGACTTGAAGATATTTCTTGCAACATTCGGATATCTCCCACGTCTCAACCAAGAACGCACACCACCCACAACCCTGTTCGATGAGCAACTGGAGGTGACACTCCGTCTGTACCAAAGCAACTTCAATATTTTTGTGACAAGAATTTTAGACATATCCACCTTGGATACTCTGCGGGTCCCTAGATCTGGAAGGGAAGAGGTTTGAGATGGCTTGTCTCTCATGCTCTTTCCGAAACCAAAAGTTCCCAATGTAATATTATCGAGACACAATGGTAGCTGGTTGACTACCCAACTGGAGGCCCAACTATGGAAGGTTATGGGCCGTAAAAAAATGTGGTGGACCATAAGAAATATGATGTATTCCTTCTCCAACCTCCTTGAGTCCACGATGTTGTCCAACAATGACATTAGGTCAGCAGTGGCTTCTGATTGGGTTGGACCATTCCAAGGTTCATAGCTCCGTCATGTTCCTCAATGTTGATTGGAGAAAATTAAAGTGTTAATTGACCGATGATGATATCAAGGGTGCCACGGATCTCTATGGCCCTCACACTTCCCATCAAGACTATTATATACCAAACCACAGGCCTCCTCATGGAGACTTCAAGAAGCATGCATGATTCCAACGAATTTCTAATTATGAACACGCCACATATTCTTTGGTCCTCTTTGTATTTGCTTCTCTGGACATATGTTTTGTTTTCATGATTTGTGGGTTAATTAATCATTGTTTTCGAAAACTTCGTCGTTGTTTTTGGAAACTTAAACTAATAGAAGGTGAATGCAGACATACACGGGATATAGTGTATCTTTGAGGTTGGCTATCTAGAATTATTGAGGCTACAACCATATAGGCAGTCATCTTTTAAGAAGAATGGGAAATAGAGGCTTAAACCCAGATTCTATGGACCATACAGGGTCATACACAGGGTAGGTGAAGTGGCCTACGCATTAGAACTACCAGAGGGGAGCCATATTCACAACATGTTCCATGTTTCTTGCCTCAAGAAAGAAATGGGACAATTCATTAACACTTCTGAGGGGATACCACCTTTAGATGAGGAGGGATATTTAGAGTTGGTTCCGAAGGAGATATTGAAGTTAAAGAGAGGAAATTGGGGATTTGGATCATCATAGAGTGTTTGGTCAGATGGAGGGGACTTCCAGTAGAGGATAATACTTGGGAGATTGATTAGATTTTGCATCACCCTAGATTTATGTTGCTTGAGGAAAAAAAATATTGGGAAGGGAGGACTGTAATGTCCCTTTTCAATTGACGACTCCAGAGAGGAGGGCTTAGTAGTCTAAACATCCCCTTTAGACAATAGCCAGGAAGAAACAATAGAAAATGTTCATTTAATGGCATTTCACTAGGGGAATGCTATAATTTGAAAGTGACATTAATTGACTAAGAGGAAAAAGGTAATTAAGCGCTTAAGTGAATATTAAATCAGAAAACCTAGGAAAATTTCTTAAGTGAAAAGTCAACAAAGAATTACGGTTTCAGTGGATATAAGGAGAGGAAAAGCGACCTAATGGGTCATTATTGATGATTTGAGAATTGAAACCAGAGTTGTGAAGAGAAACCTAGATTCAAGTGAATTTGAAGATACTTGCATATTCCAGGAGGAAGACACCGAGGGACTAGATTCGGTGTTGATAGACACACCCTAGAAAGTCCGGGAGACCACACAAGTTTTTCATTTCTTTCATTACATATCTACAGTCATTTTGAGCATGGAGATGAGAGATCCAACTCCAACAATCAGAGTCCAACGTGAGTTCTAGAGGAGACATCAGAGGTATAGTGGGTCGCTCTTCCCGAGGAGGCCTAGCAAACCTAAACCCTCATAACCCATTTGAGATTATGGAAAGGCACTTCATTTGATCCATCCAACACATTTTTTTGAGCCTTATATCGATCAGGGCATCACATTTAGTCAGTGGAGTTACAACATGTTTGATAGATAACTCAGAGAGATAAAAAATTCTTAGATCTACTCATCAAGAGGACTAGCGAGATAGATTCTTTCTGACCCATTGGAGAGGGAGGAAAGGCGCTCCATTTGATATAGCTTCCATCATATTCTGATGATGGAATCTTCTTTGGAAACGCTTTCAGTGTTAGGCAACATGAGTACATTCCCATCATTTGGAAAGATTACTTGTGGTAGCGATACAGAGATCCAAGAGCCTAGCAACAACAGATCCATCCAGGACTAGTCTTCTAGGGAAGAAGGTGGCTTCATTAGGACAGATCTCATCAGATTCAGAGGAGTCTTGCTCGTGCATGCATCTAATTCATCTTCCAGAAACAAATTCAGCGTTGCATGCAACAATAAACTCACACATATCACAGATCGGGATTACATGCCAATGATATAACAATGCATGTTAGTTGTAGGTATTGTTCCATGCTTTTACTAGTATTCTAGTATAGATCTAGTCATTTGAAGGTCTAACTGAATATTGGTTTGGTTATTTTTACATGCATGCACTTTCTCTGTGAAGTTTTGTACATGCATGTCATTATTGTAATTGCTTAACTATTCAATATATCTTAAACAAGTTGTTCCACCTAAAACCACATGCAAAATCACCATGCATGTTAAATTCAAGTTATCAAATGCAATCAAAAACCTAAATAAACCATTCAATCACCCAAATCATATCATATATATTACAGATAGGTTTAGTAGAGAGTTAATATCCATATATCTAGATTTGGGATGTGGATTTGGGATAATGCAGGCTTGATATTGACCTTCTTAAAATTAGATTATGATTATGACTAGTAACAATCACATTTAAGTAAAAAGTGGTTGATATAAGTAATTTTCCACCCTTTAAAATAATGAGGTCGATAGACCTATATAAACCACCTTTTACTTAAATGTGGTTATTGCTACTTTATAATTATAGTAAAAAAATTCACATAATCCCAACCAAACCACTTGTAGTTTCAACAATATTATTTATTTATTAAAACCTAATAAAACTTGGAAATGAGACATGAAAGAATATTTAAAACCTTCCAATTGAAAAGATCTTACAATCGATTATTCATAGAACATTTTGATCCCATTAGCTTCAATTCTGGATATGAAAGGAACATGAACAAGAAGGATGAGATGATCTCAGAAAATCAAGGGCCGATCGAAACTCATTGGGAGAAGGAAGAGAAAGATATTCCCTCAATATATATCGTTATATGAATATATTCTATAAAATGAATGAGAATATATCATGGAAATTGACCTTTCAATTTCAATTGGTAGATTCCATTATTATTTATTTTTATTTATCTTTATTTATCCATTTTTCATGATTTCTATTCTCTTGTTTTAGTTGGGACACGTGCCTTGTATATTTTATTTTGTTAATGTTATCCATGTCAATGTTATCCATTTTAATTATAAAACTTCTTCCTTTTTTTGAATTAATTACATGTCAAAATCTAACCTTTTTACAATAATATTTAATATACAATAATATTTAATATAATGGAACACTATATAGTACGTAATGAGTTCCTTATAATATGTACTATCACCAATAAAAATCTCTTACCAAAAGATGATGAGAGTCGCGAAAAGAACATCACTTAAAAAAAACAACATCTAGTGTATATAACAATCTTCTAATGGATTTCGTTACATATATCTATTTATATGTAATATGGATATGGTCATTACATAACTAATTATAAAAATCTTATAATGTATTTAGCCACATATATCTATTTATATGTAATATGGATATGGTCATTGCATAACTAATTATATAGTGTTAAAAATAATGTTAATTTTTTATATGTATTAAAATATTTCATAAAATTATTTAATATGTTTAAGAAAAGAATTAGTTATTTTAGTAAAAGTAAAAAAATTATAGGAATAGAATATTATAATAGTATTTCAAATTGTCTTTACTAAAGTAATATTTAAAAAGACTAATAGGTTGGTTCTTAGAAAATAGTTATGAGTGTTTGTAAAATTAAAAGAATGGTTAAAAACTAGAAACATATATGCCTATTATAGACCTAAGGATAGTTGGGATCCCCTAGAAGCAATATCATTGGCCATAAATAAACATATATTTCAATACAACAAATTTCTATAGTCCAAAATAAGGAGTGTTGGGAATCTTCTCAAACACATGCAAGAAATTCAAAATTTAATCTTTGAAACAGTGAGAAAGTTAAACATAAGACTCATAAAAATAAGAAGTAAATTGTCCTTGATGAGCCTCATTGATCTCCCAAGTGCCTTTTTGTAGTGTCAATCCTTTCTTAGATAACCTATTATCTTCATAGTTTGTGTCCTTGTATACATGAGAAAAAGTGATGTGGGAAATGGTAGTTTGTAAATTCCTGATGTTGTGGAATAGTGGTTGAAGCATGAAATTTATTAGTATAGTTTATCCTTTCATCCAATTGATCAATAAGGAGTCGTTGAGAACTTGGAGTTGTTTGATTTCTTTTTCAAAGGTAAGGATTAAAACCAATTTAAGGGTTGTGAGTTCACTATGGTTATTTGTAGTTTAATTGGTCCCATCTTTGAAACTAAGAAAGTGATTTTGGGAGAAGAAAATTAATCCTCATTGGAACACCTTGATAGGCTCCATTGAAGAAGGCCTAATGAATTTTTGTGTTTATATTAAGTTCTAATTTCCAATCACAATGAGGTACATATGAGAATTGAGGAAAGGCACTTAAAATATTGAGTCATTGGGAACCGCATTTGAAAGGAAAGGTGTTGTTTCCCTCAAAGAGTTTTTCATTTCTCGCCAACCAAATTCCCTAGTCCAAGCTCAAGAGGAGCGCTTTGTAGGCTTTTGTTTCATTTTCTTTGTGCCATTTCATTAAAGATTCTTCAATTGTGTCTCCTTGCTATTGGGATTTCAAATTAATTAGGCTTTCAATTTCTTTCCATATCTACTTAGACCCTTAAGCACATCGTTGCAAATTCACTTTGACTTTACACAAATTGACTTAGTAAATTATTACCTTCACTTCAATTTAATAAATTAGTAAATTCACTTATAATTCACCATTCAATACATTATTATTTTTTATAATTACTATTTTTTAAAATAGATATGTAATAAAACTTAAATGTCTATCATTCTTTTTAAAAAAGAGAATGTAAACTTCCCTAATAAAACCTTTATATGTCATTATAAAACCACACTAAGTTTAGTATTTTTATCAAAATTTTCTTAATATTCATGGTGCAGATTTTAACGATTCTCTTTTTAAACATAAATCCTACACCCACTATATCTTAGACAATTTTTAACATTATAAAGTATATTACCCTTATTTAAATATTTAAGTCTAAATTATATACTTATTTAAACATTTGAATCCACTTACTTATGAAAACCTTTTATATTTTCAAAATTCATTGCATTGAGAGGAAATTTTGGGAACAAAAAATATATATGATACTAAATAGAAGTGGTTACCAAAAAAATAATTTTTATGAGAAGAATGAGACTAAAAAAATAGAGGAAGAAGAAGAACCTAAGGAAACAATAGAACAAGGAATAAGTGTTCGAAGAAACAACAGAACAAGGAATAGGTGTTGGGGAAATAGTATAACAAGGAAGATGTGTTAGATCACATGTTCAAAACAAAAAGGAAAACAACATAATGAGACCAATAAAACTGATAAAGTAGAAGATAAACAAAACATTAAAATAATTAAAATAATAATAACATTAAAATAATTATAAAAAAAATTAAAAAGTATGTGCTCCATATATATAATATAACTTTCAGAGGAATCAAATATATTGAAATGCAAAACATAACAATAAAACACATATATATATATATATATAAAAGACTAGTTGGAAGATTAAAAAAATCGTAAATTTTTTTTTGAAAATATAACTCAGAGAGTTGAGAGATGTATCTAACCGAAAATTTTGAATTATAAAGTAGCGATGGAAGGGAGCGGAGAGATTACTTTTTCAAGTTTAGAGAACGCAAATAACAAATATGAAATCAGTATTATCATTGTCAAGGCAATTGTTAATGAAGATAATATGATATGTATGCAAAGGGTTAATAGCCTTTTTTATTCTGGCGATATTATTGATGGCGAAGACAACTTCTTCCCACAGACGAGCATATAACAACCGTAGATCACAATTGGGCAGATAAAGCAGGAGGAAGGTGATCAGGATATTATCAATGTTGTCTCAACATTTGACGTGATGAGAAAATGATGAAAAGAGACATGCACAGTCGACTCACGGACTTGAAGAGATTTCTTGCAACATTCGAATATCTCCTGCGTCTTGACCAAGATGACACACCACCCACAACCGTGTTCGACGACCACCTGGAGGTGGCACTCTGTCTGTACCAAAGAAGATTCAATATTTCTAAGACAAGAATTTTAGACAGTGCCACCTTGGACACTCTGCAGGTCCCCATATGCGGAAGGGAAGATGTTCAAGATGGATTGGCTCTCATGCTCTTTACCAAACCCAAAGTTCCCAAAGCAATATTATCGAGACACAATGGAAGCCAGTTGAATACCCAACTGGAGACCTAGCTATGGAACGTTATGGGCCATAAAAAAGGTTGGGGTAGTTAAATAATTTCTATAGAAGTGACGTATTTGTTGCTAAGTTTTATACAATCTATGTTTAAATAGTGAATCTTTGTTACATATGTGCACTATCTCAAAACTCGAAGATTTATTTGTATATTGGAAATTTATTACAACTGTAACACATGGGTCTATTGTAAGTTATTGTTGTCATATATATAGAGTCAAGATTTGAAGGTGTTATTTAATGTTCAAGGCAACTGAGATGACAATGAAGAGCTTGTTTTTTTCATTATCCCAAACTCTCCTAACAAGATGGAACTTTCCCTGAGCTTACGAACCAGTGTTTTATTACTAACCATTTTTGTTCACAATGCATTGCTTCTTCGTTATGAAAAGACACCAAGAAATTTTGTCCATTAGACACATCAAACCTAATATGTAAATGAGATATGAATTTCAACCTAATATGTAACTAATTTTGTCCATTAGACGCATCAAACCTAATATGTAACTGAGATATGAATTTCAACCTAATATGTAACTGGGATATGAATTTCCAATAGACGCTTCTATTTCCTGTAGACACCTCTAACCTAACTCTGATTTAATAAATTGGATTTGTAATAATGTGTTAACCTAAATATGTAATTCTGATCTAATAAATTGGATTTGTAATAACGTGTTTTTTGATTTATAGAATTCAAAAAGATGCATTTGTATTAATGTGTTTTTCATTTCTAAATTTTTTTATGTTTTATGATGTTTCCTAAATTCGTTGAAATATAACCCACACTAAAACAATAAGCTACAGGTAAGGTTGAGTTCGAAACAAATGAGCACACTAAATCTAGAGGACATATTGTTTGTATTAAAATCAAAATTTGAGATAATGATTTTTCAAATTGGAATTATGATTTCAAATGTTGATGAAATGGAAATTCAATTTATTTATTGAATTTTGATCTCTTTTTAATTATCGAGGTTTTTTCCATGAGGATTTCAACCTATTTTATTTCAAAGTTAGAATTGCGTCAAAGTATTGAATCATATGATAGTTATAGGATTTTAATCCTGAAGCTACTCATAAGTAACGAATAACTAATTATTCTCCATACGATAATTATAGGATTTTCATCCTGGGTTTACCCGTAAGTAACGAATAACTAATTATTCACCTTGGCATGTCCATTATCATTGTTATCTAGTTATTAATTAAAATAGTTATTAATTAAAATATTTTCATGCAAACAGAGGATTCATACTCTTTTTTACCCAAGTGGAATAGATTTTTATATAGTGTATGATATAATACTATTTAAATTATCAATGCATTAATTTGTTTGAGATGGCATAAGATTTTTACCATAGCTAATGAAAACTCCTGGAGTTTCATAAAAGAAAAATTGAAAACTAGAATGCTCTTTTCCGTGTGAATTTTGGCATGTATGATATAATATTATTTAAATTATCAATGCATTGATTTGTTTGAGATGGCATAAGATTTTTATATAATGTATGATATAATATTATTTAAATTGTCAATGCATTGATTTGTTTGAGATGGTGTAGCATTGTCTGGCCATAGCTAATGAAAACCCTCGGAGTTTCATAAAAGAAAAATTGAAAACTAGAATGCTTTTTTTCCGTGTGAATTTTGGTAGTTAAACCTACATTGAAATATATCCTCACTAAAACAAAGGTGAGCAATTAAAATGTTTTTCACAAAATTAATTTAATTTTTAAATATGTTTTGCATATTTTTGGTGGACTTAATACAATATATGATAAAATAGCACAACCATATTATTAATATATATATATATATATATATATATATATATAATTAATTTAATTTTGGAGACTTGAAAATTTTGAGATTATGAATACTAATCAAATATATGTAAACACTAATACAAGAACCTGAAAAACCTGAATATGTCTTTTCCATACGAATTTTGGCAGTTAAACCTACATTGAAATATATCTTCACTAAAACAAAGGTGAGCAAATAAACTATTTTTCACAAAATTAATTTAATTTTTAAATATTTTTTTGCATATTTTTTGTGGACATAATATAATATATGATAGAATAGCACAACCATATTATTAAAATAGTTTATATATATATACATCATTCAATTTTGAAGACTTGAAAATCTTGAGATTATGAATACTAATCAAATATATGTAAACACTAATACAAGAACCTGAAAAACCTGAATATGGTTAAGGTCAAGGAATGAACATCCCTATCCCTATCAGAGTTCACCATCCACTACTAATGTGGATGTGCTCTATGTCCAGATATAAGCCTAGGCCCTCAACATTTCAAAACCTAACTACATTAAAAAGTGGAAACCCCCTATGAGACGAAAAAGGAAGAGGGTACGACCGAAAATACTAAGAACGAAACATTATTGCTCATAAATTATTTTCACGAGAAGTCAAGAGACCGACGAAGAATTTGCGGTGTCGTTGTCGTTCACCCTTGAAAAACCAGGAAAGTTGCTCTTCGTCCAGCAGGGACTCTCATCTTTCTATGAGCCGTCACGTTTTTACCGTACGCTGTCCGCCGACTAATAGCAGGTGATGTCCGCAACTCATCATTTACTTCACGACAATTTTTCTTTTTTTCCTTTTATCTGGAAGTCAACTGAAATTTTATTAACTGCCAGTCTACGTCGAATTAATCCGCCCATCCACGTCGAATCAGAAAACCATTTTCCTAAGACCTCTTAGCTACACGTGGCAGATCATGGGATTCTTACGTGGAGAATATGGAGCCATCTGATTGGCAGGCTACAGGTCCAGGCTGACTAAACAACAAAATGGGTATTTAATTCTCAATACGAAAACGAGTTCCAATTTGTTTTGATTCAAATAAGGTGGGCGCGTGTTAATGTATTTTATTTTCATTTGTTTTATTGGAGTTTTTGGTGTTATGGAAGGTGGGATTCTAATGAAATTCTGGTGGGTTTGGCAGGGATTAATCCACTAGATCTTGAAGAGGTGGACTGGTCGATTGAATCTTGGGATTTTTTCCAAGGTGGGTAAGAGTATATATGAATAGTGGTGCCTACAGCTACTGAATTAAATTAAATTTAATTGAATTGCACGTATATAGTTCCATGTTGTACATGTATATTGAATTGAACAAATTTTGACAAATAACATGGCTTTCTGTCAAGTCTGTTACCGCACCCAGAGGTAGCTCATAAAACTTTGAAATAGAAACTTCTATACTTTTAGTATGTCGTTTTATCCACCCATACAGTTTATCTTACCCACTTCTGGGTACATTTGCAAATGGAGTAATATTTCACGTCATTTTCGAATATTACAGACCATTTTGCAAGCCACGGTAAGCGTGACTCCTCTGATGAAGACAAATTCTTGTGTGCTCTGCATAATTCGATACACTTTCCAAATCTGTGTTGTTGGAAGAAACTATATACTTCAACGAAGGATCATTTTGCAGGTGACCTGAAAATCCCTTCCATCTCCCAGAAAAAAAACAAAGAATATCAACAAACAAATATCCAGGTAGGCTTTTCAACCAACCAAAGCATCGAATACAAGGAGAACACCAACCATAAGATACTTGGTTTTTTTTTCCCTGTCTGAGTTTCTGTTGGATAATAGAGTTTTTGTTTTTCTCAAAGCGAATGTCACATAAAACTAGTCTCTCTTCTTTCATTTGGACATCAATGGCATCTCTAAGTTTTCTTACATGTCCATGACCAGGAACATTAGGACGAAGGCAACCTAAAGCCCAACTCTTTGATGATAGAGATAAATGGCAATAAGTATTTAAAAGAAACGCTGGAAGATAACAATATGATATTCCATAGATTTTGTTTTAATTTGTGTTAATGACAAATGCCCTCGATATTTCTTCTTATTAGTGCCAATATTTTCGAATATGTGTGTTGAATAGTGACTAATAACACATAATAATATCCCCACATCCGAGCAGATTCTCAAATATGACAACAACTAACATATGCACATTATTAAAGAGGGACATGACGTCAAGGCCTATGTGTATGACACATTCATGGGTGGCAGTGAGGTAGTACAATATTCCACTGTTACTATGATGAATCCTTTAAAAAACTAAAAGCGCCAATATTTTTTTTTTGCAAATTCAAAAATGCAGGCAAAATAATTTATTAGATCACATAATATTTGCCTCTCTATGCATTTTAATGGGATATGTCCTCGAGATTTCCTCTTATTAAAGACAATATTTTTGAACCTGTCTGGTCGATTGTCACTTTTTAAAGCATAAATAATTTCCATTGGGAAGGGCGGAAGGTAGCGGGGATGGAGAGGAGCGACAAAATGGTTTTAAAATTTTCTGAACCCGAGAACACGTGAACCCACGAAACTTTGAAAACTCGACTAAGTATGGAAAGGCAAGTCAGACAAACAAACTCATTGTAGGAAGAGACACGGTTGCGAGTTCGAGGAGTGTGGGGTCTAATTGTAGAACACAAAAGTTTTGGGTGCAATATGTTTACACCGAACACGAGTTACCATAGTTCGATAGCACCTATCCACGAAGTCGCATTCATAAAATTGGCTAAATATGCAACCAAACGACGGCTGGTCGGAATATTGATGTGAATATATAGATGGATATAACGACTTGTCAGTTCGCCACACTAGGAACCTTCGAGAACATAAATGTGAGAAAGTGTTGGCTTTCGGAAGTCACTCCTGGATTGCTAGCAGGAGCAAAGCCCGAAGCCCATCAGATTTAATGTCACGGTTTGTTTTAAAGGTTGATCAAATGGAGGGAAACTCGAAACAGCACAATCTCAACTCAGAAACCAGACCAGGCATGCATGAACGAATGAGGTCTTGTATAAACTTCAAACAGTGAGTCACAGTAAAGGGTGAGTAGGTGGAAGACTTGTGCCAGAAAACGCAGTGGTCCACAATAAACATCAGGTTCATCACAGACTTAGAGAAGAAGTGCATTCAAACGCAAAATCCTTTTACATTCAAATACATATACCAGAGAATACAAAGATGCCATGACAAATCCTTTATCGCAACAAGATTGTTCAGTCCACGTGAATCCTTCAACTGTGAACCCCCCAGCAAAAGATGAAACAAAGATGGAAAAGAAAGAGAATTGTTTGTTATAAACCAAGAAATCTCAAACACAGAGGCATAACCAGGAAACCAGAATATGGCTGAAACTATACAGTCGGGAGCTTAGCTCTACCATCGATAGATACAAAAATGGCAAAAATGCCTACATATAGTCAAAAACTACAACAGCAGCAGAACCAAGAAACTGCATTGAAGGCTTTGCGTCTGCATGGCTTCTGACAACACGGAGCTGCGATCTTTGAATGGTCGTGCAACTTATGGTAGACGCGATCAGTCTTCTGACAGTTTATTCGGCGAATTGACGTGCTTTTAATTCATTGTGGGGCGTCCCCATTATGACGGAGCCGATGTCTAACCACCACCAACCGCTTCAATAACTGCTTCTTGGGATTGATAACGGCGCAGCCAACTTAGCATCTCGGGATAAGGAATACTTCTCACGCTGCCGCCTGGAACAACCGAATAGCTTGAGGGACGGACATGAGGGCCAACGTGGAGGGGAGGACATGGTGTATGGTAGGAGTGATGGCGAAAAGTGAGAGTGATGACAGAGAGGGGGACAGGAGATGAACCATGGCGGAGGACATCCAGGTAGATGGGGAGAAGACGGGAGAACGAACTCGTCTTTGGGTGAGAAACGGATGTGGAAAGGGAGCGGGACACGCAGCAGGAAATGAGTGGATGGTGGGAGAAGGGAGAGCCACGAGGACCACTGAGAAGAGGTGAGTGGATGACACACGGAAGCAGGGGAAAGGCGGAAGAGAGAATAAAACGACAGGAGGAGGGCCCACACTGGTTAAACACAGGGCAACTGAGAGGAGCGGGACTACACGAGCGTCGTTGATCTGGGCGCTACGATCCTGGCCGTCGGGAAGCTGCACATGGGATCTCGGACCCCCCCCCTCCGCTTAAAGGTAGAAAGGCGGGGGGGGTCC
>ML778192.1:1169678-1218993 GCA_009831015.1 Picea engelmannii | reverse complement strand
CCACTTGAGGGAGGATGAATTTCCCCGATAAAATCCAGTCCCCACTGCTGAAAGGGAGCTGAGACCACCACAGGTTTCAATGGCAGGGATTTGAGCTGCTGCTTTCCTGAGAATTTCTGGCATTTGATGCAAGCTCTAATTTCTCTGCAGACATCAGGAAACAAGGTGGGCCAGTAGTACCCATCTCGGAGGATCTTGTGAGTAGTGGTTTTCCAAAAATAATGGCCTCCACAGAGACCACTATGGAAATCATTCATAACCTTCTGGGCCTGCTGTGGGTCCAGACACATCAGTAGTATCCCCCGGGGGTCTTTCCAATACAAGGCTTGGCCAATAATACAGTACTTGACAGCTTTGAGCTTTAAAGCCCTTGCCTTGCTTTTTTCCATCCCATCAGGGGGCCTCAACTCCTGCAGGAAATATAAGATATCTTTGTACCAGGGGCATGCTACTAGTGGCACAGTGTCATGGGAACCCCTGTCGGATGATTTAGCTTGCCCATTGATCAGATTGATTTCTAATGATTTATAATTGGATTGGGCCATGAGCTTGGCCAAACCCTGCCCCTTTATTAGCTTAGTGGGCTTAATTTCCAGATCAAATTCTAGGATCTTGGCGATCCATTTACCCCTTCTTCTGTCTATGTCAGGCTGTATAAGAATGTCCTTCACAGAGGTTGAAGGGACATATGCAACGATCTTTGAATGTAAGACATAGACCCTGAAAGCCTTAAGAGCTTTCACCAAGGCGTAGGCCTGTTTCTCCATGATCTCATAGCGGAGCTCTGCATCTCTCAGCGCCTTGCTGAAGAAGGCGATAGGCTGTTCCGGGTGTAATTCTCGAGTGATTTTGAAAATTTAGATACCCTGGATAGAGGTTTATTATATCACAAGCTAGTCTTAGAAACAAAGAACACGCTAACAAACAAAAAAATATATATTGTCTTAACATTAAAAACAAAAACTTTATAAAAATTACATCTAATGTTTAATTATAAAACTTCTTCTTTATTTTGAATTAATTACATGTCAAAATCTAACCTTTTTACAATAATATTTAATATAATGGAACACTATATACTTTGGAATGAGTTCCTTATAATATGTACCATTGCCAATAAAAATCTCTTACCGAAAGACGATGAGAGTTGCGAAAAGAACGTCACTTAAAAAAACAACATCTACTGTATATAACAATCTTCTAATGGATTTCACTACATATATCTATTTATATGTAATATGGATATGGTCATTACATAACTAATTATAACAATATTCTAATGGATTTCACCACATATATCTATTTATATGTAATATGGATATGATCATTACATAACTAATTATATAGTGTTAAAAATATTGTTAATTTTTTATATGTATTAAAATATTTTATAAAATTATTTAATATGTTTAAAAAAAATAGTGATTTTTGTAAAAGGTAAAAAAATTATAGGAATAGAATATTATAATAGTATTTCAAATTGTCTTTACTAAATTAATATTTAAAAAGACTAAGAGGTTGGTTAGAAAATAGTTATGAGTGTTTGTAAAATTAAACGAATGGTTAAAAAATCGAAATATATATGCCTATTATAGACGTAAGGATAGTTGGGATCCCCTAGAATCAATATCTATTGGCCATAGATAAACATATATTTCAATACAACAACCTTCTATACTCCAAAATAAGGAGTGTTGGGAGTCTTCTCAAACACATACAAGACATTCAAAATTTAAGCTTTGAAATAGTGAGAGAGTTAAACATAAGACTCATAAAAATAAGAAGTAAATTGTCCTTGATGAGCCTCATTGATCTCCCAAGTGCCTTCATATAGCGTCAATCCTATATTAGATAACCTATTATCTTCATAGTTTGTGTCCTTGTATACATGAGAAAAAGTGATGTGGGAAATGGTAATTTGTAAATTCCTGATGTTGTGGAATAGCAGTTGAAGCATGAAATTTATTCCAAGAATGTTCCAAGAATAAGTTTGCATGTGACTTATTGGATGGAAAGGTACAGGACGACAAGTATAGAGTCATAGATGAGGTCATTTTCTATAAACACCGAGTCTACCTTGTTCCCGGATGTAGTCTCAAAAATAATATCTTGGCGAAAGTACACGACTCACCTTTAGCAGGCCATCATGGCTTCTTCAAGACATACAAGAAAAAAAGGGATAGATTCTCTTGGAAGGGTCGCAAGAAGGATGTGATGAGACATATCAACGAGTGTGTGACTTGTCAGTAAAACAAGTCAGAGCAGACATTCCCAACAGAGTTTCTTCATCCACTCCCTATTCCAGAGAAGAAATGAAAAATTATATCCATGGACTTCATTACAATCCTACCTAAGGCTCATGGTAAGGACTGCATATTCGTAGTGGTCGACAAATTGACCAAATTTGTGCACTTTTTCGCAATTCTTATAGACTACAACATAGTGCAAGTGGTAGAGTTGTTCTTTAGAGAAATATTCAGACCAGTGATGATTTTAAGGATGGAAATTTATTTTAAAATGTAGAAACCTTAGCGAATCTTAGTAATCCTTCATATGCCAACTATAAAATGTTTGGTAATATTTTTGTAAAAATATTCAAATTTCTAAGGATTTTGTATATTTTGTATAAAATTTTGGCAATTTTAATGGTAAAATAATTTTATCCTATAAAATTTGGTCAAATCATTTGTAAAACAACGAATCTTTTTTTGGGAAAAAACATGGAAAATTATCCCACGAGCGAAATTTAGCCTCTAAAATCATCCATGATTCAGACTTCATGGGTTTCCATAGAGTATAGTCAGGGACAGAGATTGTCGATTCATCAACACATTTTGGCAGGAGTTATTCAGATTGATTAGTATAGAGTTGACATCCAACACTAGTCGCCACTCCCAAACTAATGGGGAGACTGAGATAGTCAACAAGTGGATAGAAGGCTACTTGAGGGACTATGTGAGAATACATCAAAAAGTTTGGGTAAGGTGGTTACATCTTGGAGAGAAATGTTACAACACTACCTTCCACATGTCCATAGGTATGACCCCATTCAGAGCATTATATGGATATTATGCTCCCGCTTTGATTGATTTGGGTTTTGGAGAAAACAAGCCTCCCAAGGCCAAATACTATATAGTAGAGATTCAAGAGATAATCAAGGTATTAAATGATAATCTACAAGTGGCAGATAATCGACAGAAGGTGAATGAAGAAAGACACAGGATAAATCATATCTTTGAGGTTGGGGGTCTAGTATTCTTGAGGCTACAACCATATAGGCAGTCATCTTTGAAGAAGAATGGTCCATAGAAACTTAAACCTAGATTCTATGGAGCATACAGGTTCATACACAGGGTAGGTGAAATGGCCTATGCATTAGAACTACCAGAGGGGAGACAAATTCACAATGTGTTCCATGTTTCTTGCCTCAAGAAAGTGGTGGGACAATTCATTAGCACTTCTGAGGAGATATCACCTTTGGATGAGGAGGGATAGTTGGAGTTGGTTCTGGAGGATATATTGGAGTTTAGAGAGAGGAAATTGGGGAGTAGGATCATCATAGAGTGTTTGGTCAGATGGAGGGGACTTCCAATAGAGGATGCTACTTGGGAGAGTGATTAGATTATGCAACACCCTAGATTGATGTTGCTTGAGGAAAAATAATCTTGGGAAGGGAGGACTGTAATGTCCCTTTCCGAGTGAGGACTCTAGAGAGGAGGGATTAGTAGTCTAAACATACCCTTTAGACTATATCCAGGAAGAAATAGGAGAAAATGTTTATTTGATGTCATTTAACTAGGGAAATGTTATAATTTGAAAGTGACATTTAAGTGACTAAGTGGAAAAAGGTAATAAAGTGCTTAAGTGAATATTAAATCTGAAAACTTAAGAAAAGTGATTAAGTGAAAAGTCAACGAATAATTATGGTTTCAGTGGATATAAGGACAAGAAAAACAACCTAATTGGTCGTTATTGATGATTTGATAATTGAAACCATAGCTGTGAGGAGAAATCCAAATTCAAGTGAATTTGAGGATACTTGTGGATTCGAGGAGGAAGACACCGAGGGATTGTATTCAGTGTTGAGAGACACACCATAGCAATTTAGGTAGACCACACAGGTTTTTCATTTCTTTCATTACATACCTACAGTCAGATTGAGCATGGATATCAGAGATCCATCTCCAGCAGTCAGATTCCAGTGTGAGTTCTAGAAGAGACATCAGAGGTATATTCGATTGCTCTTCCTGAGGAGGCCTAGCGAACGTAAACCCTTAGAAACCATTTGAGATCAAGGGAAGGTGCCTCATTTGATCCATCCAACACATTTTTCTGAGATTTCTATCCATCATGGAGTCACATTCATTCAGTCCAGTTGCAACGTGTTTGATAAATAGCTCAGAGAGATCACAAATTCTCAAATCTACTCATCAAGAGGGATAGTGAGCCAGATTCCTTTCGACCCATTGGAGAGAGAGGCAAGACGCTCTATTCGAGACAGGGTCCATCAGATTCTGACGATGGAATCTATTTTGGAGACTCTTTCAATGTTAGCTAGCGTGATGGCATTCCCAACATTTGGACTTATTTCTTCTGGCAGTGATAGAGAGATCCAAGAGCTTAGCAACAACAAATCAATCCAGAGAGATTCTTCTAGGGAAGAAGGTGACTTCATTGGGACATATCTCATTATATTCATAGGAGTCTTTGTTGTGCATGCATCAGATTCATATTCCGATAGTAGATCCAGAGTTGCATGAAGCAGTAAACTCACGCATGTCACAGGTCAAGATTACATACCAATGATCTAGCGACGCATGCTAGTTATAGGTATTGTTCCACTCTTTTACTAGTATTCTAGTATATATCTAGTCATTTGAAGGTCTAACTGAATATTGGTTTGGTTATTTTTACATGCATGCACTCTCTGTGTGAAGTTTTGTACATGCATGTCATTACTGTAATTGCTTAACTATTCAATATATCTTAAACAAGTTGTTCCACATAAAACCACCTATAAAATCACCACACATGTTAAATTCAAGTTATCAAACACAATCATAAACCTAAATAACCCATTCAACCACCCAAAGAATATCATATCTATGACGGCATGTTTAGTAGAGAGTTATTATCCAGATATGCAGATTTGGCATAATATAGGCTTGATATTGACCTTCTTAAAATTAGATTATGATTATGACTAGCAACAACCACATTTAAGTAAAAAGTGGTTGATATAAGTCATTTTCCACCCTTTAAAATTAATGAGGCAAATAGACATATATAAAACACCTTTTACTTAAATGTGGTTATTGCTACTTTATAATTATAGTAAAAAACATGACATAGTCCCAACCAACCCACTTGTAGTTTCAACAATATTATTTATTTATTAAAACATAATAAAACTTGGAATTGAAACATGAAAGAATATTTAAAACCTTCCAATTGAAAAGATCTTACAATCGATTATTCATAGAACATTACGATCCTATTAGCTTCAATTTTGGATATGACAGGAACATGAACAAGAAGGATGAGATGACCTCAGAAAATCAAGGACCGAGCGAAAATAATTGAGACTTGGGAGAAGGATGAGAAAGATTTATATGAATATATTATATAAAATGAATGAGAATATATCATAGAAATTGACAGTAGATTCCATTATTATTTATTTTTATTTATCAATTTTTCCTGATTTATGTTCTCCTGTTTTAGTTGGGACACCCGTCTTTGTATATTTTATTTTGTTAATGTTATTCATGTCAATGGATGGAGACCCCTCTTGGTAAGATAAACGTTACTTTCAATTTCTTCAAATATCATTTTCCATTTGAATTTCAAATCAATTAATTTATTAATGTGACCAATATATATATATATATATATATATATATATATATATATATATATATATATATATATATATATAGTTTAGACAATTTGGAAGATGAAAATAATCGTAAATTTGTTCTGAAAATATAACTTAGAGAGGCAGGAGTTGTATCTAACCGAAAATTTTGAATTATAAAGTAGCAATGGAAGGGAGCGGAGAGATTACTTTTTCGAGTTCGGAGAACACAAATATGAAATCGGTATTATCATCTTCAAGGAAATTATTAATGGAGAGAATACGATATGTGTGTAGATAGATGATATCCTTTGTTATTTTGGTGGCATTATCGATGGAGAAGACAATTTATTCCCACAGACGAGGATATAACAGTCGTAGAGTCACAATCGGGCCGATGAAGTAGCATGAGGAGCTTATCACTGTTGTCTCAACATTTTAGGTGTTGAGCAACTTGAAGAAAGGAGACACACACAGTCGACTCATGGACTTGAAGATATTTCTTACAGCATTCAAATATCTCCCACGTCTCGACCAAGACATCATGCCACCCACAACCCTGTTCGATGACCAACTGGAGGCAACACTCCATCTGTACCAAAGCAGCTTCAATATTTCTGTGACAGGAATTTTAGACAGAGCCACCTCAGATACTCTGTGAGTCCCCAGACGTGGAAGGGAAGATGTTTGAGATGGCTTGTCTCCCATGCTCTTTCCCAAACCCAAGGTTCCCAAAGAAAGATTATCGAGACACAATGGAAACTGGTTGAATACCCAACTGGAGGCCCAACAATGGAAGGTTATGGGCCGTAAAAACATGTGGCAGACCACAACAAATATGACATATGCCTTCTCCAACCTCCCTGAGTCCACCATCCTATCCAGCAATGACATTAGGTCAGTAGTGGATTCCACCTTCCGGAAGTGGGCCACTATCATTCCCATGGATTTCCAGCAGACCTGTGACTTTGAAGGAGCGAATATAAAGATTGAGTTCCTTGCAGGAGACCACAGAGGTGGAATGCCCTTCAACGAGCCTCTTCATAGAGTGGTGCATGTGTTTCCATCGGAGGACGGGATATTTCACTTTGATAGGGCCAAGGTTTGGACGGTGAAAATGGCCATGAAAGATCATAGGTATGTCATGGATCTTGAGATGGTGGCGCTCACGAGATCGGGCATTTGATTGGGTTGGACCATTCTAAGGTTCATAGCTTCGTCATGTTCCCCAATGATGATTGTAGAAAATTAAAGCATCAATTGACCGATGATGATATCAAGGGCGCCACTTCTCTCTATGGCCCTCACACTTCCCAGCAGGACTATTATATTCCAAACCATGGGCTTCCTCATGGAGACTTCAAGAAGCATGCATGATTCCAACAAATTTCCAATTCTGAACATGTCAGAGATTCGTTGGTCCTCTTTGTATTTCTTCTCTGGCCGTATGTTTTGTTTTCATGATTTGTGGGTTAACTAATCGTTGTTTTCAAAAAATCCATCCTTTTATTTTTAAACTTAAACTAATAGAAGGTGAATGCAGATAGACATGGGATATAGTGTATCTTTGAGGTTGGGGATCTAGTATTCTTGAGGCTACAACCATATAGGTAGTCATCTTTAAAGAAGAATGGGAAAGAGAGGCTTAAACCCAGATTCTATGGACCATATAGGGTCATACACAGGGTAGGTGAAGTTGCCTATGCATTAGAACTACCAGAGGGGAGCCATATTCACAACATGTTCCATGTTTCTTGCCTCAAGAAAGAAATGGGACAATTCATTAGCACTTCTGAGGAGCTACCGCCTTTATATGAGGAGGGATATTTAGATTTGGTTCTGAAGGAGATATTGGAGTTCAAGAGAGGAAATTGGGGATTCAGATCATTAGAGAGTGTTTGTTCAGATAGAGGGGACTTCCAGTAGAGGATGCTACTTGGGAGAGTGATTAAATTTTGCAGCACCCTAGATTGATGTTGCTTGAGGAAAAACAATCTTGGGAAGGGAGGATTGTAATGTCCCTTTTTGATTGAGGACTCTAGAGAGGAGGATTAGTAGTCTAAACATCCCCTTTAGACCATAGCTAGGAAGAAACAAGAGAAAATGTTCATTTAATCTCATTTGACTAGGGAAATGTTATAATTTGAAAGTGACATTAATTGACTAAGAGGAAAATGGTAATTGAGCACTTAAGTGAATATTAAATTAGAAAACTTAGGAAAAATGATTAAGTGAAAAGTCAACAAAGAATTAGGGTTTGAGTGGATATAAGGAGAGGAAAAGCAACCTAATGGGTCATTATTGATGATTTGAGAATTGAAAACAAAGCTGTGAAGAGAAACCAAGATTCAAGTGAATTTGAGGATACTTGTGGATTTCAGGAGGAAGACACCGAGGGATTGGATTCGGTGTTGAGAGACACACCCTAGTAAGTCGGGGAGACCACACAAGTTTTTCATTTCTTTCATTACATATCTATAGTTAGATTGAGCATGGAGATCAGATATCCAACTCCAACAGTCAGATTCCAATGTGAGTTCTAAAGGAGACATCAGAGGTATAGTGGGTTGTTCTTCCTGAGGAGGTCTAGTGAACCTAAACCCTCCTAACCCATTTGATATTAGGGAAAGGCACTTCATTTGAGCCATCCAACACATTTTTTCAAGCCTTCTATCGATCAGGGCATCACATTTTGTCAGTGGTGTTGCAACGTGTTTGATAGATAACTCAGAGAGATAAAACATTCTTAGATCTACTCATCAAGAGGGCTAGTGAGCCAGACTTCTTCTGACCCATTGGAGAGGGAGGAAATGCACTCCATTCGAGATAGGTTCCATCATATTCTGATGATGGAATCTACTTTGGGGACTCTTTCAGTGTTAGCCAATGTTAGTGCATTTCGAGCATTTGGACAGATTACTTCTGGCGGTCATACAGAGATCCAAGAGCCTAGCAGCAACAGGTCCATCTAGGATGAGTCTTCTAGGGAAGAAGGTGGATTCATCGGGACAGATCTCATCAAATTTAGAGGATTCTTTCTCTTGCATGCAACAGATTCATCTTTCGGCAACAGATTCAGCATTGCATGCAACAATAAACTCATGCATGTCACAAATCGGGATTACATGTCAATGATCTAGCGATGCATGTTAGATGTAGGCATTGTTCCATGATTTTTCTAGTATTCTAGTATAGATCTATTCATTTGAAGGTCTAACTAAATATTGGTTTGGTTATTTTTACATGCATGCACTCTCTCTGTGAAGTTTTGTACATGCATGTCATTATTGTAATTGCTTAAGTATTCAATATATCTTAAACAAGTTGTTCCACCTAAAACCACATGCAAAATCACCACGCATGTTAAATTCAAGTTATCAAATGCAATAAAAAACCTAAATAACCCATTCAACCATCCAAAGCATATCATATATATGACAAACAAGTTTAGTAGAGAGTTAATATCTAGATATGTGGATTTCGGATGCAGATTTGGGATGATCCAAAGAGTTAATATCCACCATGCGAAGAAGTCGATAATGAATATAAAATTCAAGGGCTCATTCCCCAACCTGGGGGAAAGACTGTTCCACCTCTCCATGTGAGGATTGGTTACAGGGCATGCTATCATTGCAACTTGTGGATGCATATGGGGAATACCCTCTAGGAAAAATGAAACCAAGAAAGAACCATATCGAAACTATTTTTTCCTACCAGTTTTGCATTTGGATATCTTCTCTTTATGATCCATATTTTATGAGAAGAAAAAAATGAATATTGATTATTAAAAGAAGCTTAACACAGAATAACATAGATACAATAAAACTAGTTTTCTATTCAATAAGGAAATAAGATGAAACTGTAAAATGTAGTGGAAAGCAAGCTTGTTGGAATGGTGGGGGCTTATCTCTGAGAAGAGATGGTTGCGCTCATTCGCAAGAAGATCATTACAATGAGGCTCTCAAGGATTTTTTACAATCAACAGGAATGTCAAAAACCCTAGACATCCAAAAACCTAACCCTAGGAGATGAAGCGCCAAAAGTCACGTGGGCCCCATTTGGGTAAGTTAGTAGATCAACTTTCGGGGGTCATAACTTTGGCATACGATCTCCATTTTAGGCGCACGATAGCCCGGTGGAAAGGTATATCGGAGGAATAAACATTTTTATGCAATCTACCAAAGGTAATTTCCAACTGTGGTGATCCCTAAAAACGTTTATTTGGGCCTCAAAACGGCCCTGCAAGTTAGGGACCTGAAAACTAGGAAAACAAAAAAAACTGCCAAACTCGAAAACTACCAAAATGAACCAGTTGGAATAGGTGGGAGGCCACCAACATCCATATGCATCAATACTCACCCCTTAGGAATAAATGGTCTCTATTTCATTGAGTTCCCCCATCATATGAGGAAATTTCTCCTAAATTTGGCCCCAGGAGAGCCAGTTGCCTTGGTGCAGGAGCTGCCCTGCTTTGACAACTCGATAAAGCTGGATCCTTTGATGTCGGGTGCCCTTTATATTTGTGTCCACAATATGATCACTAGATTCTTGTTGCATGCATTCAGGGTTGAGCTTTGTTGGTGTCAATTACACTACTATATCTAAGGTGTCCATTAATGGTGGGAAATATGGTCGAAGGAGAGCCACATTGAAGACTGGGTGCAGGCCAAGGAAAGAGGGAATGTTGAATGCAAAAGAATTGTCACCCATAGCCTTGGTGATGGTGTATGGCCCATACCAGAGTGGGAAAATATTCCTATGGGGCCCTGTAAGTCATTCTTTCTGCAAGTACAAAAAAACTTTGTTGCCCACCTGAAACTTATCTAGCACCCGATGTTGATCATGGCACTGCTTGTACTTGGCATTGGACTTATATAAAATATCCTGAACTTGTTGGTGGATGTGTTGGATCCACTCAATGAACCAAGTGGATTTGTCAGCTTTTGGTGGAATGGGGGATGATTCGGTCGAGGTGTTCACCAGGGGTAGTGCAACATCCATGAGGCCCAATGGTTGGAATCCCACCCCCACCTGAAATGGGTTGTGGCCAGTTGAGTTATGCAGGGATCAGTTGTAGCTATTTTGGACATAGGGAAGACTCTCATCCCATGTGCAGGGGTGTTTTTAATTGTACATGCACATGATATGTACGATCATCTGATTGACGACCTCAGTTTGGCCATCTGTATGGGGGTGGAAGGAAGTGGATTTGGTGAGCTTGTTATCTAGCAATGACCAGAGGCTTGACCATAATGTGTTGAGGAATTGACTATCCCTATATGATACAATGGTTTGTGGGATCCCAAATTGTACCCATACTCGTTCAAATAAGATAAGTGGCCTTTGCGGTGATGTTCTTCTTGCAGGAAGCCAAAATCACCATCTTGGAAAAGAGATCAACAATAACAAAAACACATGCATTTCCCCTCTTGGTGGATAGGAGGCCTGACATGTAGTCCATTGAGATGGATTCCCACAGCTTGTCAGGAGTAGGAAGAGGGTTTTACATGCCCTATTTCTTAGTGGTCGGTTTAGCAATCATGCAGGCAATGTAGGACCTGATATACTTGTCGACATCTTGTTGAAATTTTGGCTAGTAGAAATGTTTTTTCAACACTGCCACTGTCTTTTTGACGCCAAAGTGTCCTTCCACCCGAATGTAGTGAGCTTCCCAAATCATATTTGCGTGGTCACTTGATGGAATTCATAGATGGCCCAGATGGCACAACAACCCGACCTGAAGATGGAAATTATAGACCACTGAGTTTTCTCCCAACATTTGGTAGGTGGTGGAGAATTCAGGGTCTGTATCATAGAGGTGGGGCCATCCATAGATCTCATACTATATGCTAAAATTATAGAAGTTTCTATTTCAAATTTTTTTTAGCTACTTATGGGTGTGGTAATAGACTTGATAGAAAGCCATATTCTTTTTCAAAGTTTTTTCACTGTCATTTGGATGTAGTTACAGACTCCACATACAATCATCTATCTATCTCTACTGCACATTTTTTATTTTATTACTCCTAGGCATATAAATGGATTATGGAATTTGCAACATTTTATGAGGATTACTTTATACTACCACCTTTTCCAAGAGGTTTCGCGTGTTCAAGTAATGATTTGGTTTCTGAAAATCACCTTTTACTACCACCTTCATGTAATCATCTTATCTCATTCTTTAGAAGAGGCCTTAATGTAGTGGTGTGTTTTCAGATATGTTTCAATCTAATGTCAATCTTCCTATTGTTTCCCTTGCATTGTATGGGGAAAATGCATTCCTTCTGTTGCAGTTTATGCGATATTTGATTAAAAAAAATGTTCAAAACATACAATTTTTTTTTTTTAAAATATAGAACAATGTGTTTTTTTTAACAGACTCCTGTTCAAAAAGTTTTAGGCATTGTTTTGGGTTCACGTCCTTCAAGGATGTTAAGTAATCACAAAATTAATATTGTTTGTGCCAATGCAATTGAGTCATCGTCCACTATGGAAATTGCATTAAAACTGCAATGTCAGATAATAGATTTTTGGCATGTGCCGAATGTCAAGGTCATTATCGCATAGGACACCCAACATCCAGAGATTTATGGACTCAAACCAAAATTGTAGATTTCATGAGAAAGAAACACTAAAGTCGATGTTCTTCGCAGGTCTGACAATCCTACAGTTTAAGTACTTTGAAAATGACAACCTTGCTTGTTCACCGCATTGTCGTAGTGCAGTCAATAGCATTGTTCCCATTGTCACTGCCAATGTCAATGTTTGAGGCTGAAGCTATCTGGAGCCTGGGGTCACCACCTATGTGGATGCTTGAAGGTGAAACTACCTGGATCAAAAGTTGATTATATGTCGAGTCTCTTACTGCATCCAGAGATCGCTCAACACTATTTGACATAGAAACTAGTTGTCTGTCAATTCTATTACAATTTTGGCATAAAACATTCTGTAATTCTAGAATATTGATTCAAACGCCCATCCAGTTTCTCACGTTGGTTGGTATCCAATTTTATAATTTCCTACTTAGTGTATTCAGGCATGGAGTAATATTTGGCGTCACTTCTGAACATTCCAGAACTTTTTGTGGGCCGCCAGGTCTACAACCTCTATGATGAAAGATATATTCTTATGTGATATACAACATTTGATACAATTTCCAGAACTATGCTACCAGAAGAAGTCATGTACTTCATCAGAAGAACATTTTGCAGCTGGCTTGGATGTTCCTTCCAATTTACTATAATAAAACAAAGAAGTTCAACATACAAATCTTCAAGCAGTATTTTCAGCCAAATAGATGATCGAATACAGGGAGAATAGCAGTCACAACATACTTGATCTATCTTGGATTTTGTTTCCTAATAGGATTTGTTTACCCCATAACTAACGTCACATAAAATGACTCCCTCGACTTTGAATTGGGCCTGAATCGCATTTATAAGTTGTCTCGGATGTCAATGGTCAGGAACATTACAAGGAAGGAACCTTAAACCCGAAGTTTTCAATGACAGAGGGAAATCATTACTTAACAAAGAATGGAATGTTGAATAACCAACCAATGCAAGCATGCCATATCTAAAAGAGACAAACTATTCAAAAAGCTGGGATAGATCTAGTTGGCAACACCAATTAATTCCAAGACCAGAAATGTATATTCAACTCGTTGTTTTTTACGAATCAAGCATTTGACCGTCAAGAAGACTATCAACAAGCTTCATTATTATACATATTTTTTATTGGTTGGTAGCAGGCCAAATCACAATCATTGTGGCAAATAATCTCAGTTTTGTTTTGTAACCCATCTTATTTGAATATAGAATATTTGCGGTTTTATTTTTTTATGGTGTTTTCCAATCTCTGGTATTTATTTTCATTTTATTTTGTACTTTTTTTTCTGTGTGTCGTTAAACATGGATGACAATCTTTTCATTTTGTTGCCCAATACTTCAATTTAAATAAAGGCTACTCTGTTCGCTCCTTACATTTTACCTGGAATAATAATTTGTCATAGGCCATACTTATGTGGTGCCCTCCCTATACTTAAAGAAAGAAATTGGACGACCCATCTTGCTTTTAGTCTTCGGGTCCTGTAAATAGAATGAATTAATGACTATTACAACAAGGAAACTCAAGTGTTGACTCCATGTTCCTATTCAATATCTTGAATATATTGCAGCTTCATCTATTTTCTAATATCTGTGCATATATACTAATACGAGTACTATTGGAATAAATATAAAAACTTTCTCTTGGCCAAAACTTAGCCAATTATCTAGCCTTTGGGTCTCGGGTTTGTGGTATCCAACATCTATGTCCCTTGTTTCATCATATACATATTGCAGCCAAAGAACTTCTGTGATCTGCAATTTAAGCTTTAACTAGTGAGAACTCACCAGGGGTTCGAAAATATTGGCATTAATAAAGGAAAAGTAGATTTTCTTCTGTGAGATACTTATCCCGTTTCCTCTTTTCTTCTTCCCATATATTATCTCTTTCTTGTTATATACTTAGTCACCTTTCTATAATCGTGGGTTTTATGGTTGGTAGGCTAACATATCTTCATCTCCATATATATCCTCACATGACGAATCCGACCGACCGCTATTCCTTTCCATACTTAGCCAATTTTATGGTCGCGGTTGTCGAGTTGGTGCTTTCGAACTCTGTTGCTTCTTGTTGCATTGTATACATCTTGCACTCAAAAATTCTGTGGTTTCAACGAAATTTGCGAACCGAATAACATCCTGCAAATTGGGAGATGATTTGCATTTGAAACAAAAATAATCTATTAATATATATTAATATGAATACTATTGAAATAAATATCAAAACTTTCTCTTGGCCAACACTTAGCCAATTATCTGGCCACCAGCTCCCGGGTTCGCGATATCCAACACCTATGTCCCTTGTTCCATCATATACATTTTGCAGCTAAAGAGCTTTCGTGATCTGCAATTTATTCTTTTACTAATGAGAACCCACCAGGGGTTCGAAAACATTGACATTAATAAATGAAAAATGGATTTTCTACTATCATATACTTAGCCCTTTTCCCCTTTTCTTCTTCTCGTCCATTATCGATTTATGGTTATATACTTATTTTCCTTTCTATGATCACGGGTTGTAGGGTTGGTCGGCTAACATATCTTCATCTCCATATATATTCTCATATGATGAATCCAACCGACCACTGTTTCTTTCCATACTTAGTCAATTTTGTGGCCACAGTTGTCGGGATGGCGCGTATGAACTCACCTTTTCTTCTTCCCGTCCATTATCGCTTTTTGGTTATATACTTAGTCGCCTTTCTATGATATTTGGTTCCAGGGTTGGCTAGTTGACATATATTCATCTCCATCTATATCCTCACATGACAAATCTGATCGACCATTGTTCCTTTCCATACTTAGCCAATTTTATGGCCATGGTTGTTGGGTTGGTGCTTACAAACTCGACTTCTTATTGTTCCGTGATATACATCTTGCACTGAAAAATTTCATGATCTACAATTCCACCACGGGCTCCTCAAATACATTAACTTTGCTCAAAGTATCTGTCGTTGCCTTCCATCCTTGCTAATTTCACGTCCTTCCTAATATACATTAACTATGCTCTTATTAGTGACAACTGAACACGCTGTTACGAAAGAATCGACACCCGGTCCTCCACCATATACAAATTGACTACCGGACTTGGACATCATCCCCTCTTCTGTGTTACACATTCTGCATTCAAATGTTCTAAGCTATACAATTTGGTCGTCAGGGCCTCGTGTCTTCTGGGGAGACCTTGTCACCCTATTTTGGATCCTCGCATTGGTGGGTTCACGAAATCTCCAACTTCGAGTCATTGTTTTAAGTTCTGCCCATCCTCGTACTTCTTTCCAGATATGCAACACCAAAGGTTTAATACTAAAATGACATCATGCAACAACCGTAAAGATCGTCATTAATAATAAAAATTCTCGATAACCAACCATCCCTACAGAACTTTTCCAGAAACATGCAAAGAAGATCTTGCCAGGTAATGGAAAATCTATTACAAATTTCAATATATTAGCGAAAACAAGTGTCGGCCAGTGTTTCCCTACTCCATACTTGGACACTTTTTCGATTGCGGGTTCTTGGATTGATGGCCTAAAAATTGTGTTTTGAATCTTCTGCGATTTGCAAACAGTTCCCAGAGTTCCGCAATATAAACTTTGTCCACTGAAATGTATAAGAACTCTTAATTTTTCCTCTTTCCCCCCCCTCTATTATCCATTTATGGTTCTATATTTAGTCGCATCTATATACTCACGACCTCATGGATTCACAAATTGGAAACTCTTTATCTATATCTTCACACCATGAGCCCGACCGACTATGTTCCCTTTCAATAATTAGACAATTATCTGATCATCGAGTCTCGATTTTGCGGTATCCAACACTTATGTCCCATGTTCCTTCATATACATCTTGTACCCAAAGAAATTTTGTGATCTGCAATTTATGATTTTACTAGTGAGAACTCACCAGGGGTTTGAAAGGATTAGCATTAATAAACGAACAATAGATGTTCTTATGTGAGATACTTTTTCCCTTTTCCCCTTGTCTTCTTCCCGTGTATTATCACTTTCTAGTTATATACTTAGTCTCCTTTCTATGATCGCAAGTTCTATCATTGGCGGGCTGACATATCTTCATCTCTATCTATATCCTCACATGATGAATCTGACTGAAATTTGTTCCTTTCCATACTTAGCCAATTTTATGCCCGCGGTTGCTAGATTGGCGCTTTAAAAATCTGCTTCTTCTTCCGTGATATACATCTTGCACTCAAAATTTTCATGATCTACAATTCCACCGAAGACTCCTTATCAATTTTTCCCTTTTCTTCTTCCTGTGTATTATTGATTTCCAGTTATATACTTAGTCACCTTTTTATGATCGTGGGTTCCAGCATTGGCAGGTTGACATATCTTCATCTCCATATATATCCTCACATGACGAATTCGACCGACCGTTTTTGGCATCCATATCCTTAGAAATTTGAATATTTTTACAAAAATATCGCCAAACATTTTATAGTTTTCATATGAGGGATTAGTAAGATTTGCCAAGGTTTCTACATTTTAAAATAATTTTCCATCCTTAAAATCATCCCTGACTAAAACACCATCATGCAACATCCATAAGGATATTCCTTAATAAGCCGAAGTCTCGAGGACTAACCATCCCTATAGAACTTGTCAAGAAACATTTAAAGAAGATTTTGCCAGGTAAAATTTCAATATCGTAGCGAAAACAATTCTGGGCCAGCATTTCCCTATTCCATACTTGGACACTTTTTCAATTGTGGGTTCCTGGATTGATGGCCTCAAAATTGTGTTTTGAATATTCTACAACTTGCAGACAATGCCCAGAGTTCCGCGATATACAATGTCCGCTGGAATGCCCTGTCACGAGCCCAACCGTCCGTCATTCCTTTCAATACTTAGCCCCAAGTTGTTTGTATTTCCATGACATTGTACATTTAATATGTATCCATGTTTCATACTTAGAGATTTTTTCGATTGTGGGTTCCCAGACTGGTGTGCTTAGGATTGTGTTTCCAATGTTCCATGACTAGCAAGCAATACCTGAAGTTCCACGATATATAGTTTGTCCATAGGAAAGCATCATCATGCCCAAGAGATACAATTTGACCCTCGGCCGCCTCACCTCCAAATATGCAACACCAAAGGTTTAATACTAAAATCCTACAAGTTTCAATATATTAGAAATTTTGGGGTTCCAGCGTTGGCAGGCTGACATATCTTCATCTCCATCTATATCCTCACATGACGAATCCGATCGACCACTGTTCCTTTCCATACATAGCCAATTTTATGCCCACGGTTGTCGGGTTAGCGCTTTCGAACTCTGTTGCTTCTTGTTCCATGATATACATCTTGCACTCAAAATTTCCATGATCTACAATTCCACCATGGACTCCTTATCCCTTTTTCCATTTTCTTGTTCTCGTGTATTATCACTTTCTGGTTATATACTTAGTCGCATTTCTATGATCGCAGGTTCTAGTGTTGGCAGGCTAACATATCTTCATCTCCATCTATATCCTCACATGACGAATTCGACCAGCCATTGTTCCTTTCCATACTCATCCAATTTTATGTCCACAGTTGTCGAGTTGGCGCTTTCGAACTTTGTTGCTTCTTGTTCCGTGATATACATCTTGCACTCAAAACTTTCTTGATCTACAATTCCATCATGGAATCCTTGAACTTGGAAGCTTCACTCTACCATGGTTCACAAATGTTTCAAAGTATTTGTCGTTGCCTTCCATCCCCACTAACCTCATGTCCTTCCTGATATACACTAGTTATGATCTTACTAGTGACAACTGAACACACTAGTACAAAACAGTTGGCATCTAGCCCTCTACAATATACAAATTGACTACCTGATTTCAACATCATCCCCTCTTCTATGTTACATATTATACATTCAAATTTTCCGAACAATACAATTTGACTATCAAGGCCTCACGTCTTCTGGGGAGACCTTGTAACCCTATTTTGGATCCTCGTGTTGACGGGTTCACGAAATCTCCAATTCTTAGTCAATGTTTCTTGTTCTGACCATCCTCGTACTTCTTTCCAAATATGAAACACCAATGGTTTAATACTAAAATCCTACAAGTTTCAATATATCAGAAATTTGGTGAATCTATATCCTTAGAAATTTGAATATTTTTACAAAAATATCGCCAAACATTTTATAGTTTTCATATGAGGGACTAGTAAGATTCGCCAAGGTTTCTACATTTTAAAATAAATTTCCATCCTTAAAATCATCCCTGACTAAAACACCATCATGGAACATCCGTAAGGATCGTCATTAATAAGACAAAGTCTCGAGGACTAGCCATCCCTACAGAACTTGTCAAGGAACATGCAGAGAAGATCTTGCCAGATAAAATTTCAATATATTAGCGAAAACAAGTTTGGGACAGTGTTTCCCTATTCAAAACTTTGACACTTTTTCGATTGCGGGTTCCCGAATTGACAACCTCAAAATTGTGTTTGGAATATTCCGCAACTTGCAAACAGTGCCCAGAGTTCTGTGATATAAAAAATTTCCACTGGAATGCCCCATCATGAGCTCAGTCATCTTCCATTCCTTTCAATACTTAGCCCCACGCTGGTTGTATTTCCATGACATTGTACATTTACCGTGTATCCCTATTTAATGCTTAGACATTTTTTCGATTGCAGGTTCCCAGACTAGCGGGCTCAGGATTGTGTTTCCAATGTTCCATGACTAGCAGGTAGTACTTGGAGTTTCACAATATATAGTTTGTCCATCGAAAAGCATCATCATGCCCAAGAGATACAATTTGATGCTCGACCACTCACCTCTGTTGGATGTATCTTGTAGCCCTATTTCGAAGCAATACCAACTGCTTTCGATAATTAGCCATTCCTTGTTGTTTTGTGTCCCAGCCACCTTCCTACTTCTCTTTGGAAATTAAATTGGTAATATTTAATGTTAGAACTTCGTTTTGCATGAACCTTAAACATCTCATTAATGACCATCCTCTCTTCCGTGGTACACATTTTTCATTCAAGTCCCAAAACATACAATTTGACCTTTGGGAAGTCACATCTCTTGGGGAATCATTGTTGCCCTGATTCTAAGGCCCGTCCGACAGCTTTCCATACTTTCCTATTTCATGGAATCTCTTTCACGATTCCTTGGGTTGGCGTGTTCACAAAATATCAAAATTTTAAGCACTATTTACTGTGCCCGAACAAGGTTTACTGCCAATAGTTCATCATGCAACATCCGTACTGACTGCCATTAAAAAGAAAAAGTGTAGACGAGATGGTGAAATTTAATTAAATCTCAACTCGTCAAATTTAAATTAATTTATCTTCTCTTATTTTCTCTTTATGGGATATATATTACAAGTTTCAATATATTAGCGAAAATGAATCTTCCGAGCCGTTTCTCTATTCCATACTTAAGCCACTTTTTTCAATTATGGGTTCCCAGATAGGTGGGCTCATGTTTTCACCTCCATGGTTCTGTGTCCTGCAAACATTACCCGAACTTCTGTGATATACAAATTTTCTTCGCAATTGTCCTATCATACCCTCTTCGGTGTTACGCGTATTGCACTCAAAAAAATTTGAGACATACAATTTGACCCTCATGCCCTCACCTCAAATAGTTGTACCTTGTAACCCTATTTTAAAGCCCGCCCAACCACTTTCCATAACTAGACACTCCTTAACTGCTCTTTCCCATCCCCACGACCTCCGTACTTCTTTCTTAATATGCAATTAGAAACCTTTCATGCTAACAGCTCACCATGCAGGAACCGTCAACATTATCATTAATGAGCAAAATGCTTGAGGATACATCCCATTAATACGCATTAAAACAAGATATGTGGAGAGTTATATTGTCCCTTCTGATTGTTCATCTCAAACATGGGTCTTCATGTTGGCCCATTTAAGAAATCTACAATGCTTAATCACTCATTTCCATATCCTCCATGTTCGCACTTCTATGTGTGCAATTACTAGTCTTTAATGTTAACAACGCATCATGCAACAACTGTCAAAATTGTCATTAATGAGAGAAAGTCTCAAGGAGATCTCCCATTCACACACATTGGACCAAGATTTGTGCAGCACTATATTATCCCTTCCAAATTTTCATTTCATTCATCGTCTGGAGCAAACAAACATTATTGTAAACTTATGGTAGCAGGTCGCCAACAGTTTTGTCATTAGGACCATAACTTCTAGTGTTCCAGGGAAAACTTTTACTATTAATCCCATCCCGCCCAGAATGAAGTGATTTGGACCTATGGAATCGCTTGTGCAGGCTACGTCCCTGAGGTTTTTGACTTTAAGGAGGTGGTCTCTTAGTGCGCCAAAAAATATATTCCAAGCCAAAGAATTATTCCACTATGTGACCATTCTCCTGTTTCTTTTTCACCTCAGGTCTTCTGCAAGATGTTAAAATTTTTGGAGCCAACACTGACCTTCAGAGGACAAGATTGCAAGAATTTCCTAGAAAATCATGGTAACGGGTTGGACATCTTAGCCGAGTTCCTCGAAGACCCGACAACAGTTCCTGAAGATATCACAAATTTGCAGGTAAGTTCCTTTAGAAATCCATTCCGTGAAATTTCTTGGTTGTTTACAAGAATAACGGGACATGCATCCATGATAAGCATTTCCCATATAATTATTTATATTTTGTACTTCATAGTCAAGGAACAATTCATTTTCGATTGGGGAAGCTAATTTCCATTGAAATCTGTCCCTAGTTGTCACGATTCAAAGAATCGAATAAATTTTATATGTCATCCTACTTGATTTTCACAATAGTGCATTGTTGTCTGTTTCCAAAACTATCTCTTTCCAAGAAAATAAAATGTGGATTCGACCCAATATCATTCTGGTACCAGGCCCTATGGAGGCACAAGGCCTCCCATTATTTTTATGAATTTTTTAATGACTTTGTCTCGGTTTTCAAAGATTTCTTGTTATGGAAGGATGCTCCGTGGATGTTTGTCTAGGCAAACAAGTTTTTGAACGGGAAGGGCACACTTGAATAAAAGGAAAATCATAGTGTACTAATTGTCTTTGGATCCATGGAAAATCTTTCTTTCCTTCCATGCCACATCATGGACAAGATGTTTGTTGCAGAAATAGAAAGGCAATACAACCACTGGTTTCATTTTTTCCATGGCAAGAAAAAAAAGCAGTTCATTCCTCTACCTTGGAAAGTCAGGCACTTCATGTGTAGAAACGTCAACAAAATTGATGAATTTGCAAGCCATTTCAAGAAATTGAATGTAACATATGTTGAAAGGCTAAAAGGGTTCAAACCTAATGGGATTTTTCGAGAAAATTTACTAGTAGTTGGCTTTAGCATCTCTTTTATCAATGGATTCCTGACCAAATATAGGGACAGAGACGAAAACAATCCTTCTTCTGGCGATTGTGACAAAGAGACATTGAAAAGAATGATTGAATTGTATAGACAATAGGGAAAACTATCTGGTGAGAAGAGTTCCCAATCCCCCACCAACACTCCCAAGAGCATGACATAACGGAGCATCACTTCAACGGCCCACCCCAGTAAGAAAGAAACCTAGAAATATTCAAACAGAGGAGGAGATAAGAACCCTCCTCACACAAAAATTGATAGTTCTCACAAAGTTCCACTGACGAAGAAAAGAAAAAACATTGTAGGGCAGGTAGACGAACCTGAAATTGAAAGTGAATAGAGGCAACTTGAAATTGAAACTGAGCACATGAACAAAGTTGGTATTATCATCTTCAAGGCAATTATTAATGGAGAGAATATGATATGTGTGCGCAGGGATGATAGCCTTTTCTATTCTGGTGGAATTATCGATGGAGAAGCCATCTTCTTCCCACAGACAAGTATATAACAGCCATAGAGTCATGATTGGTCTGATGAAGCAGTAGGAGGAGCTTACCACTATTGTCTCAACATTTGACGTGTTGAGCAACTTGAAGAAATGAGACACACATAGTCGAATCATGGACTTGAAGAGATTTCTTGAAACATTCATATATCTCTCGCATCTCTGTGGGTCCCCAGATGCGGAAGGGAAGATGTTGGAGATGGCTTGGCTCTCATTCTCTTTTTGAAAGTTCCCAAAGCAATATTATTGAGACACAATGATAGTCGATGGAATGCCCAACTGGAGGCCCAACTATGGAAGGTTATGGGCCATAAAATAATGTGGCGGACCATGAGAAATCTGATCTACACCTTCTCCAACTTCCTCGAGTCCACAATCCTATCTAGCAATGACATTAGGTCAAGAGTGGCTTCTGCCTTCTGGAAATGGGTCATTTTCATTCCCATGGATTTCCAGCATACCCACAACTTTGAAGGGGCAAATATAAATATTGAGTTCCTTGCAAGAGACCACAGAGATGAAACGCCCTTCAATGGGCCTCTCCGTAGAGTGGCGCACACATTTCCGTCAGAGGACAGGGGATTTCACTTCAACAGGGCCAAGGTTTGGATGGTGAAAATGGCCATGACAAATCATAGCTACGTCGTGGACCTTGAGATGGTGGATCTTCATGAGATCAGACATCTGATTGGGTTGGACCATTCCAAGGTTCATAGCTCCGTTGTGTTCCCTAATGTTGATTGTAGAAAATTAAAGCGTCAGTTGACCGATGATGGTATCAAGGGCGCCACTGCTCTCGATGGCCCTTGAACTTCTCAGCAGGACTATTATATTCCAAACTACGGGCCTCCTCATGGAGACTGTAAGAAGCATGCATGATAGCAACAGATTTCCAATTTTGAATGCCCTGCAGATTCTTTGGTTCTCTTTGTATTTGTTTCTATGGCCATACGTTTTGTTTTCATGATTTGTGGGTTAACTAATCATTTTTTTCAGAAACTTCATCATTATTTTCATAAACTTCAACTCAGACGTACCTGGTATATGGACAAAACAAAATGCAATGAGCCCAATTGAAGTCGAAAATAAACGTAGCCCCAGTGTGGGGCTATGTCCACCAACTGCTTCGTCTTCTCTATTATTCTTCAATATCTTACATTCATCTGCACCTATGCACTAAGACAGAAAGACAATATTCACAGAGGAAAGGAGATATATGCATTGAGCACCAGACCCTCCTTCCCAAACTTAGGTCAAGTCACATAACCAAATCCTTTATTGAGCACAAAGCCTTACATACACATTATGTTGCACAAAGAACTAATAACTACTTGAACTTAGCCACTTAGACTTCTCTCTCTAAGTCTCTTACATCTCTTCTCTACTCCTTCTACCTTACAATCTTACTTATTTATACTTTTACAATCAGGCCTAAACGAGGGTAAACCCCTTGGCTGACATCCCTTAACCCATTACAAAAATCCTAGGGAAACCCATTTTTGTGTCCACAAAGCCCACAAAACAAGTGACATCCACGATCTCAGCTCCTCCTGGGTGCACCTTCCTCGATCACTGTGTCGAAGTACAAAAAGTTTTCAAACCTGGCCAAGTTTTCCTCAAAACTTGGTTGAGGGCCAACAACAAGAAAGAGACTAAGAAGTGCCATATTTCACAAATATCCTCCATACTCTGTGCACCAAGCTGGGTATCAAATATTCAGAGCTACATCTGGTGCTCAAGTATCATGATGCTTTGCATAGATACATACATACCGAAATGGAATTTATAGACATCACGTCCTTGGGCACGACCTATCAATATGCCATCAAAATTGAGAAGAAGCTCAAACAAAAAATGTGACAATTTGGGCCTGGGAACCCCGTGCAACAAAAACTAGGAAAGGGTGGCCCCAACCTACATAAAAAGGACAAAACAAATATGGATAGTATCAGGACAACCAATCCAATCCACAAGGAAAGAAGGACATTGGAAAGACAAAGAAGGATACTGAGAAGTGGTGTGACTTCCATAAGATCCCTTGGCATAACAATGTTGATTGTCGCTCAAAGAAGTCACTGGTGGACGAAGTGAAAGCCTCTGAATCAGATGCAGGTTTTGAATCTGAGTCAGAACCAGAAAGGGGAAAATAGATCATTGACATGAAAGCTAGTGCCACCATTTCTACCACCAAGCTATATACTGGTGCACCAGACGAGCCAGAAGAAGGCGAGTGCCTTTTCCATTTGAAAATGTGGGTAAAAGGCACCCCAATACACTTCATCGTTGATATCAGTATCCAGAATCACCTCATCTCAGTCGAGGTCATCAAGCAACTGGCCCTACCAACAATGTCACACCCAAAGTCCTACAATATTGGATGGATCCACCAAGGAAGTGATCTTCGCATCAGACAACAGTTTCGATTGTCGTATGACATCAAGCCATTCAAATATGAGTTATTGTGTGATTTTTCTCCTCTCGAAGTTTGTAATGTTCTTTTGGGCCAACCTTATTTATGGAAACTTCATGTTGTATATGAGTCTAGCTCTCGTAGTGTTATTACTACTTTGAATAGGAAATTGTACAGGATACTCGAGGCAGTCCCTCCTAGTGTTATTTCCTTAATATTTGCCAAGCAATGCAGGAAGGTCATCTCTCAAACCAATAAATTTTTATTCTTTGTGATTCGCTCTCAGAGCAAGTGAAAGATCATAGCCACATCCAGATTCTCCGCAGTTGATCTCTCCACACAATAGAATAAAGTGGATGATTTCATTGAAGAATACTCATATACATTATCCTCTCCTACCGGGGTACCTCTGCACTTCCAAGTCAAGCATCCCATCGATTTGACCCCAGGTGCACTGCTGCCCAATCACAGCCACATCCAGGGCCTCCACGACTGATCTATCCACACAACAGAAGAAAGTGGATATGGTCATGGAAGAATACTCAGATATATTCTCCTCTCCTACTGGGGTACCTATGCACTTCCAGGTCAAGCATCCCATCGATCTGACCCCAGGCGCACTGCTACCCAATGGGTTGATCTACCACTACTCTCTTTTAGAAAATGAGGAGATCAAGAGGTAGATCAAAGAACTTCTCCACAAGGGGCACATCCATACAACCTCATCGCCTTGTGGGAGCCCAATTGTACTGGTGTAGAATAAATACAGGACATGGAAACTCTGTAATGATTACCGATCCCATAATATAATCACAGTCTGGAACTGGTACCTGATTCCCCGAATCGACAACCTCCTTGATCAGCTCACGAGGGCCAAATACTTCAGTAAGATTGATCTGAAGTCTAGCTACCACCAGGTCCCAATAGAATAGACATATGTATTGAAGACTGCCTTCAAGTCAAAAGGTCTTTTTGAATGGTTGGTCATGACCTTTAGTTTGAAAAATGCTCCAACAACTTTTATGAGGATAATGGACGATATCCTGTGAATTTTGTAGTGGTGTATATGGATGACATACTCATCTACAACAAGACTTGGGCGGAACACTTGCAACATAGTCAATAGGTTCTGCACACCCTGAGGCAGCACAAACTATATGAAAACTTGGAAAAATGCTCCTTCGGCATGGACATGGTCCATTACTTAGGCTACATCATTGATCTGCATGGTGTGCATGTGGATCTAGCTAAGATCTAGGTCATCCATGATTGGCCAGTCCCACCACACTCACTATGATTTGGAGCTTCTTGGGCCTCACCAATTTCTATCGCAAGTTCGTGTTGGGATTCTCTCATACTGCATGGGCCCTTAGCCAAGTAACCAGGGGTGGCGGTAAGGAAATATTTGTGTGGGGCATGTCCCAAAAACAAGCCTTCGATGAGCTAAAGAAGTGTTTGTGCTCATCCCCAATACTTTCATTACCAGACCTAAAACATCCCTTTTGAGATTGAGACATATACTTCAGAATATGTTTTGGGCACTGTTCTCACTCAACACGGCCACCCCGTGGTGTATCATAGTGAGACACTATTAGATGTTGTCCGTAAGTACCCTACTTACAACAAAGAAATAAACTCCATTGTGAAAGCCTGCCGCCAGTGGAGACATTACATTCTGGGGAAGGAGATAGAAATTGACACTAATCACAAGCCACTACAGTTCATGCAGACCCAAGGGAAATTGAAGAATGACCTCTATTGGAAGTGGTCCACATACTTACATCGGTTCCACCTCAACATCAAGTATAAAACAAGAAGTACCAACCGATTTGTTGATTTCCTCAACCAACCTCTAGTCACAACACTCACTATAGTGCTAGACTCTTACTTCCATGAGACCTTCAGATGGCCCCACCTCTATGAGGCAAACCCTAACTTCTCCACCACCTACCAAATGTTGGGAGAAAACTCAGTGGTCACTAATTTCCATCTTCAGGACAAGTTGTTGTGCCATCTAGGAAATCTATGAGTTCCATCAAGTGAGTGAACAAACTTTATTTGGGAAGATCACTACAATTAGGTGGCAGAACACTTTGGCATCGAAAAGACAATGGCAGTGCTACAGAAACATTTCTACTAGCCAAAACTTCGATAAGATGTTAGCAAGTATATCAGGTCATGCACCGCTTGCGCTATTTCCAGTTCGACCACTAAGAAACAAGGCCTATACACCCCTCTGCCTACTCCTGGAAATCAATGGGAATCCATCTCGATGAACTACATGTCGGGCCTCTCGTCCATGAAGAGGGGAAATGCCTATGTTTTTGTGGTTGTTGATCACTTTTCGAAGATGGAGATTCTAGCCATCTGCAAGAAGAACATCACCGCATAGGTCACTTATCTTCTTTGAATGTGTATGGGTACACTTTGGGATCCCACAAACCATTGTATCATATTGAGACAGTCAATTCCTCATCACATTCTGGTCGAGCCTCTAATCACTGCTGGATACCAAGATCACCAAATCCATTTCCTTCCACCCTCAGAAAAATGACCAAACTAAGGTCGTCAATCAGATGATTGTACATATCCTGCATATGTACATTTACAAGAACCCACGCACATGGGATCAAAGTCTTCCCTATGTCTAGCATAGCTACAACTAAGCCTTGCATAGCTCAACTGGCCACAACCACTTTCAAGTGGGGTTGGGATTCCAACCATTGGGCCCCATGGATGTTTCACTACCCCTGGCGAACACCTCGTTCGACTCATCCCCTGCTCCACCAAAATATGACAAAGCCACCTGGTTCATTGAACGGATCCAACACATCCACCAATGGGTTCATCATATTTTATAGAAGTTCAATGCCAAGTACAAGTAGCGCCATGATCAACATTGGGTGCCAAAGAAGTTTTAGGTGGGCGACAAAGTTTGGTTGCACTTGTAGAAAGAATGCCTTAAAAGGCCCCATCAGAAGATTCGCCCACTCCGGTACGGGCCATACACCATCACCACGATTGTGGGTGAAAATTCTTTTGTGCTCAACATTCCCCCTTTCCTTGGCATGCACCTAGTCTTCAACGTGGCTCTCCTTCGACCATATTTCCCACCATTATTGGACACCTCAAAGATAGCAGAGCGGTGAACACCAAAAGAGCTCAACCCTAAATGCATGCAACAAGAATCCAGTGATCATATTCTGGACACACAGATCAAGGGCACCCGACATCAAAGGATCCATATTTATCGAGTTGTCAAAGCAAGGCAACTCTTGCACCAAGGAAAGTGGCTCACCCAGGGAAAATTAAGCAGAAATTTCCTCATCTGATGGGGGAAATCAATGCAATGGAGACCATTTCTTTCTAAGGGGGGAGGATTGATCCATATGGATTTTGGTGGCCTCACACCTATTCCAACTAGTTAATTTTGGTAGTTTTTTTTGTTTTCCTAGTTTTCAGGTCCTAGACTTGCGAGGCCGTTTTGAGGCCTTAAACAACGTTTTTAGGGCTTTCTACAGTTGGAATTTCCCTTTGATAGTTTCCAAAAAAATCTGTATTTCTCGAGTAGACCTTTCCAATGAGCTATCGTGTGCCAAAAACAGATATCGTATGCAAAAGTTATGACCATGGGAAGTTGATGTACTAACTTACCCAAATGGGGCCCACATGACTTTTGGCATTTCATCTCCTAGGGTTAGGTTTTTGGATGTCTAGTGTTTTTGAAATTCCTATTGATTTTAAAAAGGACTTGAGAGCCTCATTGTAATGATCTTCTTGCAAATGAGTGAAACTATCACATCTCTTCTTAGAGATAAGCCGCCACCATTCTAGCAAGCTTGTTTTCCGTTGCCTTTTACAGTTTCAGCTTATTTCCTTATTGAATAGAAAACCAGTTTTACTGTATCTCTGTTATTATGAGTTAAGCATCCTTTAATAATCTATATTCATTTTGTTCTTCTCATAAAATATGCATCATTGGTATCATAGTGATCTGGTCCTTGTCGTCTTAATGCATGTCCCCAACGAGGTCAGGGTACAAAGAATTGTGTCTCAAGCTTGTTTCTCTTAAGGACAAAATCTCTTGCATGCCCAAATGACATCTCATGGCAGGAGAAAAGAAATATGACAGGACATGAGATCCTTTCAAAATGTTTATTGAAGAATCCCTTACGCAACAAAGGAACAAGGTGATGGATAATTTTGCGCAAATCCTTTGACGAATACCAACAGGCGACATGTCTTCCTCGAGTGGAGGCGCCACCCCCTTTAAGGTACAAATACAATTCAATATTTCTATATTTGAAGGACAAATAGATGCAGATCCTATATACAAGTGGTTGAATCTACTAGAAGGGTATTTTTCTGTCCATAACTTTTCAAATAGAGAAAAAATTACTTTTATGCTCCTCAAAGTCATTCCCCATGTCAAAGATTGGTGGGAAACTTTCTGTGAGAAAAAGAAAACAAAGGAACCCTCATTATTTACAGTCGTAGACAATTGGGAATCCTTCAGGGATTATATTAAGAAACAATACTACATTTTCGGAAGTTATGACGACTTGTATACCAAATGGACCACATTGCGGTAAGAAAGAGACCAAGCAGTGCTAGATTTTACAAATATCTTCCATACCCTGCACACCAATATGGGTATCAAATATTCAGAGAGAAATCTAGTGCTCAAGTATCATGGTGATATGCATAGATACATCCATACAGAAATGGAATTTCTAGACATCTCATCCCTGGGCGCGACCTATCGATATGCTGTGAAAATCGAGCAGAAGCTCAAACAAAAGACACAACAATTGGGGCCTGGGAACCCCTCACAAGAAAAACTAGGAAAGGGAAGCCCCAACCTACATAAAAAAGGACAAAGAAAAGATGGATAGTATTAGGAAAACCAGTCCAAGTCACAAGCAAAGAAGGATACTCGGAAGTGGTGCGACTTCCATAAGAACCCTTGCAATAACACTGTTGACTTCTGCTCAAAGTAGTCATTGGTGACCGAAGTGAAAGCCTATGAATCAGATGCAGATTATGACTCTGAGTTAGAATGAGAAAGGGGAATATGGATCATTGACATGGAACCTAGTGCCACCATTTCTACCACCAAGATCCAGACTGGTGAACCAGATGAGCCAGAAGAAGGTGAGCGCCTTTTCCATTCGTAGATGTGGGTAAAAGGCACCCCACTTCACTCCATCGTTGATAATGGTAGCCAGAATAAACTCATCTCGGAAAATGTCATCAAGCGGCTGGACCTGCCAACAAAGCCACACTCACAACCCTACACCATTGGATGGCTTCACCAAGGAAGCGATCTCCACATCAGACAACATTTTCGACTGTCATACAACATCAATCCCTTCAAAGATGAGGTATTGTGTGATGTTTCTCCTCTCCAAGTTTGTAATGTTCTTTTGGGATAACCTTATTTATGGAAACGTCATGTTGTATATGTTTCTAGTCCTCATAGTGTTATTATTACTTTAAACAGGAAATTGTATAGGATACCTAAGGTAGTCCCTCCTAGTGTTATTTCCTTTATCTCTACCAAGCAATGCAGGAAGGTCATCTCTCAAACCAAGAAATTTTTCTTCTTTGTGATTTTCTCTCAGAGAAAGTGAAAGATCACAGCCACATCTAGATTCTCCACAGCTGATCTCTCCACACAATAGAAGAAAGTGGATAAGTTCATCGAAGAATACTAATATACATTATCCTCTCCTACCAGGGTGCCTCTGCACTTCCAAGTCAAGCATCCCATCGATTTGACCCTAGGTGCACTGTTGCCCAATGGGTCGGTCTACTGCCACTCTTTATTAGAAAATGAGGAGATCAAGAGGAAGATTCAAGAACTTCTCCACAAGGGGCACATCCATCCCAAATCATCGCCTTGTGGGAGCCCAATCATATTGGTGTAGAAGAAAGACGAGACCCCACGAATCTGCATTGATTATCGGGCCCTGAATAAAATCACAGTCTAGAACCAATACTCAATTACTCAAATCGATGACTTCCTTGATCAGCTCACGGGGGCCAAATACTTTAGTAAGATTGATCTGAAATCTAGATACCACCAGGTCCCAATAGAACAAACAGATGTATGGAAGTCTGCCTTCAGGTCAAAAGAAGGTCATTTTGAATGTTTGGTCATGCCCTTTGGTTTTACAAATTCTCCAACAACTTTTAAGAGTATGATGAATGATATCCTGGGACCTTTCACCAGTACTTTTGTAGTGGTGTATCTGGATTACATCCTCATCTACAACAAGACTTGGGCAGAACACTTGCAACATATTCAACAGGTTTTTCATACCTTGCGACAACACAAACTATATGAAAACTTGGAAAAATACACCTTCGGCATGGACAAGGTCCATTATTTAGGATACATTGTTGAACAACATGGTGTGCATGTGGATCCAACTAAGATCCAGGTCATCCATGACTAGCCAACCCTAGCCACACTCACTGAGCTTCAGATCTTCTTGGGCCTCACCAATTTCTATCATAGGTTCGTGTTTGGATTCTCTCATATTGCATGGGTCCTCAGCCAAGTAACCATGGGTGGCAGTAAGGAAACATTTATGTGGGGCCTATCCCAACAAAAAGCCTTTGATGACTTGAAGAATCATTTGTGCTCATCCTCAATACTTTCATTACAGGACCTGCAACATCACTTTGAGATCGAGACATATGCTTCAGACTATGTTGTGGGCATCGTTCTCACTCAACATGGCCACCCCGTGGCGTATCATGGGGAGACACTATTAGATGTTGTCCATAAGTACCCTACTTACAACAAATAAATTTACCCCATTATGAAAGCTTTCCTCCAGTGGAGACATTACATTCTAGTGAAGGAGACAATAATCCACATTGATCACAAGCCACTACAGTTCATGCAGACCCAAGGAAAATTGAAGAATGACCTCCATCATAAGTGGTCCACATAATTACAATAGTTCCACCTCAATATCAAGTATAAAATAGGAATTACCAACTTAGTTGTTGATTTCCTTAGCCAACCTCCAATCACGACACTCATCACGATGACAGACTCTTACTTCCATGAGACTTCTGGATGGCCCCACCTCTATGAGATAGACCCTGAATTCTCCACCACCTACCAAATGTTGGGAGAACACTCAGTGGTCTCTAATTTCCATCTTCAGGATGGGTTGTTGTGCCATCTGGGCCATCTATGCATTACATCAAGTGAGCGTGCAAAGATGATCTGGGAAGCTCACTACAGTCAGGTGGCAGGACACTTTGGCATCAAAAATATAGTGGCAGTGTTGCAGAAACATTTCTATTGGCTGAAATTTTGAAAAGATGTCGACAAGTATATCAGGTTCTGCACCACCTACATGATTTCCAAACTGACCACTAAGAAACAGGGCATGTACACCCCTCTTCCTTCTCCTGACAAGCCATGGGAATCTATCTCAATGGACTACATGTCGGGCCTCCTATCCACCAAGAGGGGAAATGCCTGTGTTTTTGTTATTGTTGATCTCTTTTCCAAGATGGTGATTCTGGCCACCTGCAAGAAGAACACCACCGCAAAGTCCACTTCACTTGTTTGAATGCATCTGGGTACACTTTGGGATACCACAAAACATTGTATCATATAGGGATAGTCACTTCCTTAGCACATTATGGTCAAGCCTCTGATCACTGTTGGATACGAAGCTCACCAAATCCACTGCCTTCCACCCCCAAAAAGTGGCCGAACTGAGGTCGTCAATCAGATGATCGTACATATCCTGTGCATGTACAATTCCAAGCACCCCCACACATGGGATGAGAGTCTTCCCTATGTCCAACATAGCTACAACCGAGCCCTGCATAGCTCAATTGGCCACAACCCATTTTAGGTGGGGTTGGGATTCCAACCATTGGGCCCCATGGATGTTGCACTACCCTTGGCGAGAACCTTCGCCAAATCATCCCCCGCTCCACTAGAAGCTGACAAAGACACCTGGTTCATTGAGCGGATCCAACACATCCTCCAATAGGTTCAGGATATTTTACAGAAGTCTAATTCCAAGTACAAGCAATGCCATGATCAACATCGGGTGCTACATAAGTTTCAAGTGAGCGACAAAGTTTGGTTGCACTTGCATAAAGAATGCCTTAAAGGTCCCCATAGGAATTTTCTCCCACTCTAGTATGGGCCATACACCATAACCAAGGCTATGAGTGACAATGATTTTGTGCTCAACATTCCCCCTTTCCTTGCCCTACACCCAGTCTTCAAGGTGGCTCTCCTTTGACCATATTTCCCACCATTATTGGACACCAATAGAGATCAACCCTGAATGAATGCAACAAGAATATAGTGATCAGATTGTGGATATATATATAAAGGTCACCTGACATCAAAGGATCCATCTTTACAGAGTTGTTAAAGCAGGGAAGCTCCTGCACCAAGGCAAGTGGCTCATCTCGGGTCAAATTCAACAGAAATTTCCTCATCTGATGGGGGAAATCAATGCAATAGAGACCATTGCTTCCTAAGGGGGGAGGATTGATGTAGATGGATTTTGGTGGCCTCCCACCTATTCCAACTTGTTCATTTTGTTAGTTTTCGATTTTGGCATTTTTTTTTGTTTTCCTACTTTTTGGTCCTTGACTTGCAGGGTCATTTTGAGGCACTAATAAACGTTTTTAGGGATCACCACAGTTGGAAATTCCCTTTGGTAGATTGAAGAAAAATGGGTAGTTGTCGAATATACCTTTACAATGGGCTATCATGTGCCTAAAATGGAGATCGTATGCAAACGTTACGACCCGGGGAAGTTGATGTACTAACTTACCCAAATGGGGCCCACATGACTTTTGGCACTTCATCTCCTAGGGTTAGGTTTTTTTATGTATAGGGTTTTTGACATTCCTGTTGATTGTAAAAAGGACTTGAGAGCCTCATCGTAATTATCTAATAATGAGTGCAACCGTCACATCTCTTCTCAGAGATAAGCCGCCACCATTCCAACAAGCTTGTTTTCCGCTACATTTTGCAGTTTCAGCTTATTTCCTTTTTGAATAGAAAACCAGTTTTATTGTATCTATGTTATTCTGTGTTAAGCCTCTTTTAATAATCAGTATTCATTTTGTTTTTCTCATAAAATCTATTTCATAAAGAGAAGATATCCAAATGCAAAACTGGTAGGAAAAAACAGTTTGGATATGGTTCTTTCTTGGTTTTGTTTTTCCTAGAGTGTATTCCCGAGATACATCCACAAGTTGAAATGATAGCATGCCCTGTGACTGAGCCTTGCATGGAGAGGTGGACCAGTATTTCTCCCAGGTTGGGGAATGAGCCATCGAATTTTAGATTAACCGTCGACTTCTTCACATGGTGGATGAGGCAATTAGTGGTGATTGAGGACTTCCCCTATGTTGCGGTATATTTAAAAGCTAGTGATGACTTGGTACTTCCTGAGGGCATACAGTGGGATGCATCATGTAAGAAAAAAATTATAACCTTGCAACACATATTTTTGTTTTGTCTTTTATTTGTTTTTGGTTGTGAAATGAGGGATCTAAACAATTTTGTTTTCATCATGGAGATAGAGGAGTGTCACATCTGACGGAGATGCCAACATTAGAGCATCGTGGGGATGCACAGACGACAAATGAGCACAATGTCATAGTTGGAGGAATCCAAGAGGTGGAGAGAAACCTCTGGGACTTGAAGATGGGTGTTCCCCCCTTGAGGAGGCTAGATGTGCCTTTACATCTTCAACGACATACAGTTGGGGTCTCCGAAGGCCTCAATCATTTGTTATAACGGGTGACACAAGAACTAGTGTGCTATGCAGAGCACAATGTGATACAGGAGGATGATTAGAGTCCTTAATCATTTTGTAGTCTTTATTATGATATTATGGATATGAAGGCCTAAATTTTTCCTCGTCGTGTACTTTTTTATGATGTATTTCAAAAAAAATTTGCCATCACACACACACACACACACACATATATATATATACGAGTTTTGTGGTGGCTACCTATGTTCCATTTTTTTTTGTTTTATGTGATTTTTTTGTACATATGATTTATATTTCAAATGTTTATCTATGCATAATATACCAATCCAACATGTAATTCGCTAACGAATCCATGATCGTGTTGAATTCTCTTGATATGTTTTTGTACTTAAGAAATTCAAAATCTCTCTCGAGATGAAAAACCCTCAGATGGAGACGTAGTAAAGTCGAATTGTGAACGACATTCTCATGATTTAGTTGACGGACCATGAGATGCGAGTTGAGGTTGATAATCAATTGAGATATACCCAGAGACGAGGCTTCGGTTAAGAGTCTAATGATGGGTTGATACTCTGCAACCTTATTGGTTGCAGATTGAAGAAAAATTCCTCCCAAAATCACTAACTCGCCAAAGTGGTAGTTGACCCAAGATGAAAAAGAGATGTTCTCGGTATGTTTACTAGCTCCATATGTAAACCCGAAATAGAAACTCAACATGTACTACAAGATCAACCATATGACAAAAAATGAAGCCATCAATTTTGCTACTTTTCATTTGGAGGGAGCGGTCCATGAGTGGTGGCACCATGGGCTAGTGATGTTGGGTCACATTCATATCACCTCATACAGGGAGTTCACAGAGAGACTTATCAACAGGTTTGATAGGAAGGATCCAAATATCCACTTTAGGGACTTATCCCAGTTGAGATAAACTGGTACACTTGATGCATTTATCATAGATTTTTAGAGAATAGTCATGGTAGTGACAGACATTTCAGAGCCTAGACTGATCATACTTTTCATAGAGGGTCTCAAAAAAACCTTGAGAGGATGGGTGAATTGCTATAAACATTACACACTACATGATTTCATCCTACACACTAGAGATCTAGCAGACATAATGCCGAAAACCAAAACTTTTTCCAACCCCTCTGTGCCATAGAATGACTAGGATATGAAACAATTCAAGAGAGAGAGGAAGGGTATGTAGAATTTGGATGATGATATGAGGCATGAGATTATGAGGAGGAAGCTATGATTCAACTCTAGATATCCATGGGTCCCCAACCACAGGTGCATGGAAAAGGGACAAATCAACTACATTGAAGTTGCAACAAACTATGATGAGGAGGAATAGGGAAGTCAAGCCCAGGATAGTGAGTCCATTAAATCAGAGGAGGAGCCATTGCATGAGGAGGAGAATCCTCCAAGGATACCACCAACACTGGTAGGGTCAAAACCACCGATAGATTCACAACCTCGCAAGAAGGATAAGAGACAAGAATCAATGAAGGGGGGAGTCATAGTGACCCTTTCTGGAGTCCGTAGGTATGACACACTCAGGATCATAGGGACTATTCAAGGACATCATGCCATTTCTTTGATAGATGATGGGGAAACCCATAATTTCATTGATGATGCATTGGTAGCTAGGAGAGCACTGCAAACCAAGGAGTTTGAGGGTTTTGATGTTGCAGTAGCTAAGGGTAACATGGTAGAGTGTTTGGATCAAGTTCCAAACTTAGAGGTACATCTGGGAAACTATGTAGTGAAGGACACAATCTATGTGGTTGAACATTTTCACAAATATGTGGTATTGGGAGCCCAACAAATGATCACCTTGGGAAACATTTCTACCAGATACCAAACACTTGAGATGGGATTCAAAGACACCGAGGCAAAGAAGATTGCACTGAAGGGTATGTCTACAGGGGAATCCATGACAGTGTCAACAAAGAATATGAAGAGGATCTATAGACATGGGGGAGTAGCATATGCAATAGAGTGTGTGATCACCAAGTGAAGGGATTCATATAGTCTCCAGTAGTATCAGGAAAAGATCAGGGATTTCTTGAGTTAGCATGAGCAATTTTTTGGTCTGATGCCACCAGGGAGACACCCAGATAGAGGGTTTGAGCACACCATCGAGTTGGAGATATCAGTAGATTGGAAATAACAATTTTTAGTAGAGTATTCCAAGAATAATTTTTCATGTGAGTTATTGTACGGAAAAGTACAGGATGACAGGTACAAAGTCATATATGAGGTCATTTAATATAAACATCGAGTCTACCTTGTTCCTGAATCTAATCTCAAAAAGAATATCTTGGCGAAAGTACACAACTCACCTTTAGCAGGCCATCAGGGCTTCTTCAAGACATACGAGAAAGTTAGGGATAGATTCTCTTGGAAGGGTCTCAAGAAGGATGTGATGAGACATATCAACGAGTGTGTGACTTGTCAGCAAAACAAGTCAGAGAAGACATTCCCAACAAAGTTTCTTCATCCACTCCCTATTCCAGAGAAGAAATGAAAAATTATATCCATGGTCTTCATTACAATCCTACCTAAGGCTCATGGTAAGGACTGCATATTCGTAGTGGTCGACAAATTGACCAAATTTGTGCACCTCTTCACAATTCCTACAGACTACAACACAGTGCAAGTGGTAGAGTTGTTCTTTAGAGAAATATTCAAATTTCAGACTTCATGGGTTTCCACAGAGTATAGTCAGTGACAGATATTGTCGGTTCATCAACACATTTTTATAGGAGTTATTCAGATTGGTTGGTATAGAGTTGACATCCAACACCAGTTGCCACTCCCAGACTGATGGGGAGACTGAGATAGTAAACAAGTCGATAGAAGGCTACTTGAGGGACTATGTTAGAATACATCAGAAAGTTTGGGTAAGGTGGTTACATCTTGGAGAGAAATGTTACAACACTACCTTCCACATGTCCATAGGTATGACCCCATTTATAGAATTATATGGATATTATGCTCCCACTTTGATTGATTTGGGTTTTGGAAAAAACAAGCTTCCCAAGGCCAAAGACTGGATAGTAGAGATTCAAGAGATTATCAAGGTATTAAATGATAATCTATAGGTGGCGGATAATCGACAGAAGGTGAATGCAAAAAGACACAGGATAAAGCATATATTTGAGGTTGGGGGTCTAGTATTCTTGAGGCTACAACCATATAGGCAGTCATCTTTGAAGAAGAATGGGTCGTAGAAACTTAAACCTAGATTCTATGGAGAATACAGGTTCATACACAGGGTAGGTGAACTGGCCTATGCATTATAGCTACCAAAGGGGAGACAAATTCACAACGTGTTCCACTTTTATTGCCTCAAGAAAGCGGTGGGACAATTCATTAGCACTTCTAAGGAGATATCGCCTTTGGATGAGAAGGGACAATTAGAGTTGGTTCTGAAGGAGATATTGGAGTCTAGAGAGAGGAAAATGGGGAGTTGAATCATCATAGAGTGTTTGGTCAGATGGAGGGGACTTCCAATAGAGGATGCTACTTGGGAGAGTGATTATAATTTATAGCACCCTAGATTGATGTTGCTTGAGGACAAACAATCTTGGGAAGGGAGGACTGTAATGTCCCTTTCCAAGTGAGGACTCTAGAGAGGAGGGATTAGTAGTCTAAACATACCCTTTAGAATATAGCCAGGAAGAAACATGGGAAAATGTTCATTTGATGTCATTTAACTAGGGAAATGTTATAATTTGAAAGTGACATTAAGTGACTAAGTGGAAAAAGGTAATAAAGCGCTTAAGTGAATATTAAATAAAAAAACTTAAGAAAAGTGCTTAAGTGAAAATTCAATGAAGAATTATGGTTTCATTGGATATAAGGAGAGGAAAACCGACCTAATGGGTTGTTATCGATGATTTGAGAATTGAAACCATAGCTATGAGGAGAAACCCAAATTATGAATTTGAGGATACTTGTGGATTCGAGGAGGAGGACACCGAGGGATTGGATTCGGTGTTGAGAGACACACCATAGAAAGTCAGGTAGACCACACAAGTTTTTCATTTCTTTCATTACATATCTATAGTCAGATTGAGCATGGAGATCAGAGATACAACTCCAACAGTCATATTCCAGTGTGAGTTCTAGAGGAGACATCAAAGGTATAGTCGGTCTCTCTTCCTGAGGAGGCCTAGAGAAACTAAACCCTTAGAAAACATTTGATATCAGGGGAAGGTACTTCATTTGATCCATCCAACACATTTTTTTGAGATTTCTATCCATCATGGCATCACATTCAGTTAGTCGAGTTGCAACGTGTTTGATAGATAGCTCGAGGAGATCACAAATTATCAAATCTACTCATCAAGAGGAATAAAGACCCAGATTCCTTTCGACCCATTGGAGAGGGAGGCAAGACGCTCTATTCGAGACAAGTTCCATCATATTTTGATGATGGAATCTACTTTGGAGACTCTTTCAATGTTATCTAGCGTGAGGGCATTCCCAACATTTGGACATATTACTTCTAGTAGTGATAGAGAGATCCAAGAGCCTAGAAACAATATATCCATCTAGGGTGAGTCTTCTCGGGAAGAAGATGACTTCATTGGGACATATCTCATTAGATTTATAGGATTCTTTCTCATGCATGCATCAGATTCATATTCTGACAGTAGATCTAGAGCTGCATGCAGCAATAAACTCACACATGTCACAGGTCAAGATTACATACCAATGATATAGCAACACATGCTAGTTATAGGTATTGTTCCATGCTTTTACTAGTATTCTAGTATATATCTAGTCATTTGAAGGTCTAATTGAATATTGGTTTGGTTATTTTTACATGCGTGCACTCTTTGTGTGAATTTTTGTACATGCATGTCATTATTGTAATTGCTTAACTATTCAATATATCTTAAACAAGTCGTTCCACGTAAAATCACCTGCAAAATCACCACGCATGTTAAATTCAAGTTATCAAATGCAATCATAAACCTAAATAACCCATTCAACCATCCAAATCATATCATATCTATGACGACAGGTTTAGTAGAGAGTTAATATCCAAATATGCAAATTTGGTATAATACAGGCTTGATATTGACCTTCTTAAAATTAGATTATGATTATGACTAGCAACAACCACATTTAAGTAAAAAGTGGTTGATATAAGTCCTTTTCCACCCTTTAAAATTAATGAGGAAGATAGACCTATGTAAACCACCTTTTACTTAAATGTGGTTATTGCTACTTTATAATTATAGTAAAAAAAATGACATAGTCCCAACCAAACCACTTGTAGTTTCAACAATATTATTTATTTATTAAAACATAATAAAACTTGGAAATTAAACATGAAAGAATATTTAAAACCTTCCAATTGAAAAGATATTACAATTGATTATTCATAGAACATTCTGATCCCATCAGTTTCAATTCTGGATATGACAGGAACATGAACAAGAAGGATGAGATGATCTCAAAAAATCAAGGACTGAGTGAAACTAATTGGGACTCGGGAGAAGGATGAGAAAGATTTATATGAATATATTATATAAAATGAATGACAATATATCATGGAAATTGACGGTAGATTCCATTATTATTTATTTTTATTTATCCATTTTTCTTGATTTTTATTCTCCTGTTTTAGTTGGGACACCCATCTTTGTATATTTTATTTTGTTAATGTTATCCATGTCAATGGACGGAGACCCCTCCCGGTAAGATAAACAATACTTTCAATTTCTTCAAATATCATTTTCCATTTGAATTTAAAATCAATTAATTTATTAATGTGACCAATATATATATATATATATATATATATATTTTAGAAAATAATCATAAATTTGTTCTGAAAATATAACTTAGAGAGACAGGAGTTGTATCTAACCGAAAATTTTGAATTATAAAGTAGCGATGGAATGGAGTGGAGAGATTACTTTTTTGAGTTCGAAGAATACAAATATGAAATCAATATTATCATCTTCAAGAAAATTAGTAATGGAGAGAATATGATATGTGTGGAGAGGGATGATAGCCTTTGCTATTTTGGTGGCATTATCAATGGCGAAGACAATTTCTTCCCACATACGACGATATAACAGTTGTAGAGTCACGATCGGGCCGATGAAGTAGCATAAGGAGCTTATCACTATTGTCTCAACATTTGACGTGTTGAGCAACTTGAAGAAAGGAGACATGCACAGTCGACTCATGGACTTGAAGAGATTTCTTGCAGCATTCAGATATTTCTTGTGTCTCAACCAAGACAGCATGCCACCCACAACCCTATTTGACGACCAACTGGAGGAAACACTCTCTCTATACCAAAGCAACTTCAATATCTCTATGACAGGAATTTTAGACATAGCCACCTTGGATACTCTGCGAGTCCCCAGATGTGGAAGGGAAGATGTTCGAGATGGCTTGTCTCTCATGCTCTTTCCCAAACCCAAGGTTTCCAAAGAAATATTATCGAGACACAATGGAAACTGGTTGACTACTCAACTGGAGGCCCAACTATGGAAGGTTATGGGCCGTAGAAAAATGTGGTCGACCACAAGAAATATGACGTATGTGTTCTCCAACCTCCCCGAGTCCACCATCCTGTCCAACAATGAAATTAGGTCAGCAGTGGCTTCCGCCTTCTGGAAGCAGGCCACTGGCGTTCCCATGGATTTCCAGCAGACCCATGACTTTGAAGGAGTGAATATAAAGATTGATTTCCTTGTAGCAGACCACAGAGGTGGAATACCCTTCGACGAGCCTCTCCATAGAGTGGTGCATGTGTTTCCACCATAGGATGGGATATTTCACTTTGACAGAGCCAAGGTTGAGATGGTGAATAGGGCCATGACAAATCATATCTACGCCATGGATCTTGAGATGGTGGTGCTTCACGAGATTGGGCATCTGATTGGCTTGGACCATTCCAAGGTTCATAGCTCCGTCATGTTCCCCAATGTTGATTGTAGAAAATTAAAGTGTCAATTGATCGATGATGATATCAAGGGCGCCACTTCTCTCTATGGCCCTCACACTTCCCAACAAGACTATTATATTCCAAACCATGGGCCTCCTCATGGAGGCTTCAAGAAGCATGCATGATTCCAATGACTTTCTAATTCTGAACACGCCACAGATTCTTTGGTCCTCTTTGTATTTGCTTCTCTGGTTGTATTTTTTGTTTTCATGATTTGTGGGTTAACTAAACGTTGTTTTCAAAAACTTCATCGTTTTTTTTTTAAACTTAAACTAATAGAAGGTGAAAGCAGATAGAAATGGGATATAGTGTATCTTTGAGGTTGGGGATCTACTATTCTTGAGGCTACAACCATATAGGTAGTCATCTTTGAAGAAGAATGGGAAAGAGAGGCTTAAACCTAGATTCTATGGACCATATAGGGTCATACACAGGGTAGGTGAAGTTGCCTACTCATTAGAACTACCAGAGGGGAGCCATATTCACAAGATGTTCCATGTTTCTTGCCTCAAGAAAGAAATGGGAGAATTCATTAGCACTTATGAGGAGCTACTGCCTTTAGATGAGGAGGGATATTTAGGGTTGGTTATGAAGGAGATATTGGAGTTCAAAGAGAGGAAATTGGGGAGTCAGATCATCAGAGAGTGTTTGGTCAGATAGAGGGGACTTCCAGTAGAGGATGCTACTTGGGAGAGTGATTAGATTTTGCAGCACCCTAGATTGATGTTGCTTGAGGACAAACAATCTTGGGAAGGGAGGATTTTAATGTCCATTTTCAATTGAGGACTCCAAAGAAGAGGGATTAGTAGTCTAAACATCCCCTTTAGACAATAGCTAGGAAGAAACAAGAGAAAATATTCATTTAATATTATTTGACTAGGGAAATGTTATAATTTGAAAGTGACATTAATTAACTAAGAGGAAAATGGTAATTAAACTCTTAAGTGAATATTAAATTAGAAAACTTAGGAAAAATGCTTAAGTGAAAAGTCAACGAAGAATTAGGGTTTCAGTGGATATAAGTAGAGGAAAATCAACCTAATGGGTCATTATTGATGATTTGAGAATTGAAAACAGAGTTGTGAAGAGAAACCAAGATTCAGGTGAATTTGAGGATACTTGTGGATTCAAGGAGGAAGACACCGAGGGACTGGATTCAGTGTTGAGAGACACACCCTAACAAGTTAGGGAGACCAAAAAAGTTTTTCATTTCTTTCATTACATATCTACAGTTAGATTGAGCATGGAGATCAGAGATCCAACTCCAACAGTCAGATTCCAATGTGAGTTCTAGAGGAGACATCAGAGGTATAGTGGGTCTCTCTTCCTGAGGAGGCCTAGCAAACCTAAACCCTCCTAACCCATTTTAGATCAGGGGAAGGTGCTTCATTTGAGCCATCCAAAACATTTTTCTGAGCCTTCTATCGATCAGGGCGTCACATTTAGTCAGTGGTGTTGCAACACGTTTGATAGATAACTTGAAGAGAAAAAAAATTCTTATATCTACTCATCAAGAGGGCTAGCGAGCTAGACTCCTTCTAACCCATTGGAGAGGGAGGCAAGGCGCTCCATTTGAGATAGGTTCCATCAAATTCTGATAATGGAATCTACTTTGGAGACTCTTTCAGTGTTAGCCAATGTGAGTGCATTCCAAGAATTTGGACAGATTACTTCTAGCAGGTATACAGAGATCCAAGAGCCTAGAAGCAATAGATCCATCTAGGACAAATATTCTAGGGAAGAAGGTGGCTTCATTGGGACAAATCTCATCAGATTTAGAGGAGTCTTGCTCGTGCATGCAACAAATTCATCTGTCGGCAATAGATTCAGCGTTGCATGCAACAGTAAACTCACGCATGTCAAAGATCGGGATTACATGCCAATGATCTAGCAACGCATGTTAGATGTAGGCATTGTTCCATGCTTTTTCTAGTATTCTAGTATAGATCTAGTCATTTGAAGGTCTAACTGAATATTGGTTTGGTTATTTTTACATGCATGCACTCTCTCTATGAAGTTTTGTACATGCATGTCACTATTGTAATTGCTTAAGTATTCAATATATCTTAAACAAGTTGTTCCACCTAAAACCACATGCAAAATCACCACACATGTTAAATTCAAGTTATCAAATGCAATCAGAAACCTAAATAACCCATTCAACCACCCAAATCATATCATATATATGACAAACATGTTTAGTAGAGAGTTAATATCCAGATATGTGGATTTCGGATGCGGATGTGGATTTCGGATGTGGATTTGGGATACTACAGCCTTGATATTGACCTTCTTAAAAGTAGATTATGATTATGACTAGTAACAACCACATTTAAGTAAAAAGTGGTTGATATAGGTAATTTTCCACCCTTTAAATTAATAAGGCCGATAGACCTATATAAACCACCTTTTACTTAAATGTGGTTATTGCTACTTTATAAATATAGTAAAAAAAATCACATAATCCTAGCCAAATCACTTGTAGTTTCAACAATATTAGTTATTTATTAAAACCTAATAAAAGTTGGAAATGAGACATGAAATAATATTTAAAACCTTCCAATTGAAAAGATCTTACCATCGATTATTCATAGAACATTTTGATCCCATTAGCTTCAATTATGGATATGACAAGAACATGAACAAAAAGGATGATATGATCTCAGAAAATCAAGGACCGATCGAAACTCATTGGGAGAGGGATGAGAAAGATATTCCCTCAATATATATCATTATATGAATATATTCTATAAAATGAATGAGAATATATCATGGAAATTGACCTTTCAATTTCAATTGGTAGATTCCATTATTATTTATTTTTATTTTTCCATTTTTCCTGATTCCTATTCTCCTATTTTAGTTGGGACACCCGTCTTTGTATATTTTATTTTGTTAATGTTATCCATTTTAATTATAAAACTTCTTCTTTATTTTGAATTAATTACATGTCAAAATCTAACCTTTTTACAATAATATTTAATATAATGGAACACTATATACTTTGTAATGAGTTCCTTATAATATGTACCATCACCAATAAAAATCTCTTACCAAAAGAGGATGAGAGTCGCTAAAAGAGCGTTACTTATAAAAACAACATCTAATGTATATAACAATCTTCTAATGAATTTTGCTACATATATCTATTTATATGTAATATGGATATGGTCATTACATAACTAATTATAACAATCTTCTAATGGATTTCGCCACATATATCTATTTATATGTAATATGGATATGGTAATTACATAACTAATTATGTAGTGTTAAAAGTATTGTTAATTTTTTAAGAATATTGTTAATATGGATATGGGCATTACATAACTAAAAATATTATAGGAATAGAATATTATAATAGTATTTCAATTTGTCTTTACTAAATTAATATTTAAAAAGACTAAGAGGTTGGTTCTTAAAAAATAGTTATGAGTGTTTGTAAAATTAAAAGAATGGTTAAAAACTAGAAATATATATATATATGCCTATTATATACCTAAGGATAGTTGGGATCCCCTAAAAGCAATATATGTTGGCCATAAATAAACATATATTTCAACACAACAACTTTCTATTATATGTCTATGACGTGTGAACTCCAAAGATTGCAAATCCATGATGAACTCCAAATACTGGAGATATTGTTGGCATTGTACTCATGTAATTTGATGTAATGTATTGAAAAGTCTAATTGTATTCGTTGAACCTTTAAGTGTAATATGGCGACCTTCTGTCATATGATTTATATTAATCACCAGCACTCAATAAAAGTCCATGATGAACTCCAAATACAATATATAGTTGTATTAGATAAAGGTGGTGAACGTGTACTCTTCATTCATTTGTGTGTTAGGTAAACCAACGACCTTTCGAGAGCCTATACAATGTTTTGATTACTTAAATCAAGTTTATAGTGTTAATAAGCATGATTTAGCATATAAAGGATTATTTAGTAGAATATTGTCTTTGTGTATATATAGTTTTATTAGATAAAGGTGGTGAACCTGTATTCTTCATTCATTTGTGTGTTATGTAAACCAACGACCTTTCGAAAGCATATACAATTTTTTGATTACTTAAATCAAGTTTATAGTGTTAATAAGCATGATTTAGCATATACAGGATTATTTAGTAGAATATTGTCTTTGTGTATATATAGTTTTATTAGATAAAGGTGGAGGACAAAATCCAAATTTCAAATAGAGTTAGAGGAAATGTTTTAATGTTTTAGTTTAGAACTTTGGAAAGCCTATACAATGTTTTAATTACTTAAATCAAGTTTATAGTGTGAATAAGAATGATGTAGTGTATTGAGGATTATTTAGCATAATATTGTCTTTATGAATATATAGTTTTATTAGATAAAGGTAGAGGAGAGAAGTCAAACTTCAAGTAGAGTTAGAGACAATGTTTAGTGTTTGATAATAAGTTTAGATATTTTGAAGATAACATTAAAAAATATATAGACAATAAAATATTAGGGTTGGAGATTAAGTTGCATAAAATGGAGATTAGATTACATGAAATGGAAAAACAAAATCAAGAAAAGAACCAATCAACTCAAAAAAAAGAGGTCAATAATCTAGAAAAACTTAATCTCACTTACAAAATTAAAGAGTTAGAAGAAAACCAAAATAGCTATTTGGCCCTAAATAGTTTGGAAGGTAAATGGCTTAAATTCTCAACATATAATAATTTTAATGGTATAATGAAATGACTGAAATCCAACTAGATGACTTGTATTCATCCACTTGGTAGCATTGTAATAGATTATGCTAGATCTAACATCCTTCTATACAATCAAATAGTAAATTTTTACATCTTAAATGACCACGAGCATGACTCTGATCATATACCTTTCTCCCAACTCTAAACTTTGTCATGCACAAAAGTCTTCATAATAGTGAGTCTTTCCCCCATTGAGAACATGGCTATGAATAGGTACCTAATGTACCAAAACAAGATAAACAACATGCAAGACACTTGAAGATTGTTTCAAACTCTAGTCAAAACCAAATGGATTAGCATAAACATACAAGTATTGGTTAAATCAATGGGGAATAAAAGAAGAGGTCACTCTATACAATAACAATAATATTAAAAAAATTATTACATTTAAATTTAAGGAGAAATTATGATGCTATAGACTAACCAAAATTAAGATACTATAAGAAGGTGATCAACCATAATCTAGAATCCAGAAGATAAAAAATATCTCTTTTTTAACTAGCTTAAAGAAAACATTGGTAAAATAAGAACAAACTCTAATGAACTCCATAGTGAACTAAAGTGTCGAACAATTTCTAAAATATACTAAATTTGATCTTAGTTGACAATTAACTACCACCATCATTATTATATAATTTTTTGGGGGAGTTTAATAGTATTTGATATTTTTCACTACTAAAAATAAATTTATTTAACCTTTAAATTTTTTACTAAAAATACAATTAAAAAAAATTAATGGTTTATATTAGTTATCCATATTTGTGTGCATATAAAATTTGTGTGTTTTAAATGATGTTAATTTGTTTAAATAAGTTTACATTTATTTCGCTTTGGATATTTTTTTCAAAGTGTAAATTTTTAATCTTTTCTCAAATTTTACACTTTAAAAATGTTTTGCATCTTAAGATGTTTGATTCCTTTCAGATAAATTCGGAGTTATATATATGAAGCACATACATTTTTTTTAAGTTATTTTATTGTTTTATTATTATTTTAATTGTTTTAATGTTTTGTTCATTTTCTACTTTACCTGTTTGTTTGTTTATGGTTCTGGTTACACTCTTTTCCTTTTTTGTTGTGAACATATGATCTAACACCTATTCCTTTTTATGTTGTTTCCTTCTACACCTATTCCTTGTTCTGTTGTTTCCTCGGTCTCTTCTTCTTCCTTTATCTCTTTTGAGTCTCATTCTTCTCATAAAAATGATTTTTTGGGTAAGTACATCCATTCCTTATCATATATATTTTTTATTCCCAAAAGGTCCACGGAATGCAATGAGTTTTGAAAAGATAAAAGGTTTTCATACTTAAATGGATTTAAATGTTTAAATAAGTATATAATTTAGGGTTAAATATTTAAATAAGAATAATATAACTTATATATTTAAAAAATGTCTAGAGTTTATAAAGTTTATAAGGGTGTACTATTTATGTTTAAAAAGAGAATCGTCAAAATCGACACCATGAGTATTAAGAAAATTTTGATAAAAATATTAAAGTTAGTGTGGTTTTATAATAACAAATAATTTTTTTATTGGGGAAGTTTGCATTCTCTTTTTTAAAAAGATTTAAATAAAATAATTATTATGAAAAATAATAATGTATTGAATAGTGAATTATAAGTGAATTTATTAATTTATTAAATTGAAGTGAAGTTATTAATTTACTAAGTCAATTTGTGTAAAGTCAAAGTGAATTTGCAGCTATGTGCTTAAGGGTCTAAGTAAGTATGAAAAGAAATTGAAATCCTCTTTACTTTGAAATCCCAATGGCAAGGAGACACAATTGAAGCATCTTTAAGGAAATGGTACAAAGAAAATGACACAAAAGCCTACAAAGCTCTCCCCATAATCTTGGACTAGGGAATTTGGTTGGAGAGAAATGAAAAACTCTTTGATGGAAAGCACACCTTCCTTTCAAATGTGGTTCTCAATGACTCAATATTTTAAATGCCTTTCATCAATTCACATATGTCCCTCATTGTGATTGCAAATTAGAACTTAATATAAACACAAAAATTCATTGGGCCTTCTTCAATGGAGCCTATCAAGATGTTCCAATGAGGATTAATTTTCTTCTCTCAAAATTATTTTCTTTGTTTCAAAGATTGGACCGATCAAACTACAAAAAACCACAGTGAACTCACAACCCTTAAAATGGTTTTAATCCTTACCCTGATAAAACATAAAAAAGAAGAATAACATGGCGGAAAAGGCTCACTAGCCAACACTAATTGCATTCACTCCAATGTTACATATTTATAGTACAATGGGTGATGCCACCTCATAGAGAGATTTTCTCTAGATCCTAAAATCATGCATGATGACTAGGCTAGGCAATCTTAACTAAATCATTAGTCATCACATGAGGATATATTACTAATATCCTAAATGAATAATACAAATATAGGTGACAATTTAGACTTAGTGATTGGTAAAGGTAAGTCATAGGATAACAATCCCCCCCTCAATCACAAGTCCGATCAATAATACCAACAATAAAGCATAAACTAGTATCAATTCCAAGTCTTCATACTGAAACTCCTGAGTTGAGCCTCAATGAAGAACTGCCTGAAAAACTGCCAATCTGAATGTTGAATGGTTCATTTGAAATGAATTGGAAGATAACTGAGATATGGAAGTGAATAATTGTAATATCTGAACATTTCCTGATTGCTTGACAATTTGATCATTTTGCCAAGTATTTTAGCTAGAAGAATCTGATGTCTTCTACTAATTGGTGAACATGTAGTATCACCACTCTAATATCAGTGTATCACTAGAGTGCTCTCTGAATCTGTGGTTTCGGATGACCACTAACCAATTGATACCATGTATCTGATGGTTTTAGATAACCACTACCCAATCTTGACACTTTTAGGTGTCCAACAACATCCCAATGTATAATGTATATGATTCAATTGCAAGTCATTGAACCATAATCCTATCAAAGCCTGCCATCTCTGGAAAATCTCACTATGTAATCATGTGAGCCAGGATGCATGCAAATTGTTTACTTAATGTAAACTCCAATCTGATGAGAGTGAACCAAGAGAAGTGAATCAACTTCTAGTCTGACACATCCCTGAA
>ML778192.1:1151287-1169628 GCA_009831015.1 Picea engelmannii | reverse complement strand
AAGCTGCAATGCAGAAGGATCCTCTTGTCCTCTACTAGGTCGAATGACCATCTATGTGAACCAAATGTTCACATCATTGCTCTCAAAATCAAAATCTATATGATTCAACTTAAACTTATTGAACCATAATTCTGCCAAAGTCTTTCATCTACAAACCACAGTTGCCCATTTGGAAAATTTCATGCCCATCTGGCATACTTGATGTTTGTTGTTGTCAAAACTTTTTGTCTGACAACCATCTTCAATTCCATCATCAATTCCCCCCTTTGTCAACTAAAAGGAGAGACCATGATTGGTTTCATGAACCATCATCACTGGAATTTTGAACTCCCCCCCTTAAGGTGCATGAGAGTTACATCATTGTACTCCCCCCTTCTATGCTCAAGAGAGTACCATACTTGTTCCATTTGAATACAACACAAACTGGGCATGCAGAAAAAAACCACATGTTATCTCATCCCGTGAGGGCCATGCTCGAAAGCTATGCCATAAGGGGACCACTTATGTGGGGTACAAAAATGTTATGTGATACAAGTTTGGTCTTTACTCGAGATTGAATTCTTCAGTAAGACTTATATAATCGCTTGATTGTTGATGACCATTTCCAAGGTTCAATCCACTCATAGTGAATCTTCAATCTTGCAGGTTTCTTCAGTGTTGAACATCTGTCTGAAGAATGGTTATGCTTGCCACAATGCTGGCAAGGATGGAGATCAAAACACTGATTCTCCATGTGATCAACTCAATTACAATTTTGGAACTTATAATTATGATGTTGAATTTGAACAAGTGAAGTTGAAGCTTCTTGAAGGAATCCATCACTTTGGAACTTGATTGGTCTGGAATAATCAAGAATATGAAAGGTAACTTCCTTGTCATATCCAAGTCCTGTTCTATTGTTGTTGTAGATGATTTCTTCCCAAGGTCTGATGATGGGCTTGGAAAGAGTATTATGAACCTGTTGCTTTGAAATTCATGGAAGTAGATTTACTGCATGTTGATGCATCATTGAAAAGTTTTCTTCACTGAAATCAAAAGAAAACTCTTGAAATGTAGGTTCATGAATAGATTCAACTTCGTTTGAAACTGATTCTAAAGTTGTATCACTGTGTTGTTCCTTCACTGACTATTGATCAAAAGCAACATCATCATCATCATCATAGAGAGGGTTGTGCTGAACAAAAACTAGTTCAGAACACTTCACTGGCTGTTGATTTTTGAGATTTATCAACTCATCATTCAATAGTTGGGATAGAGATTGAAGAAGTCTAACTTTATCTTGCGTCACTTGTAAACAAGTTAGCACCGATTGAAGAGTTTCTTTGTTCAATATCACAGTGTTATCTTCAGTGGTGTTTATTAGAGTGCTTAGTAACTCTAATAATTCAAGACTTCGAGCCATTTCGAAAACACTAAATGAGGTCTCCTTATGCAGGTAGATCCTGATTACAATTTGACTAGACAAAAGAAGGTTTATTTGCAACTTGATTACTTGAATCACTCACTTGAACTTCACACTCACTTGCTATTCACGCTCACTTGAACTTGCCTTTATTGAACTTGCTTCCAGGAAGTTGAGGATGTCGGTTACCACCGAAAATGCATCCAAAAGTATTACAATGATTTGAGTTTCAACCACTCAACCTTTTCAATTTTGACTCAAAAATTACAATGAATCTTGGGTGTCAGACTCAGCTGAAAATGCACCTTATGACAAATTCAATTCAGCTCAACTTTATTACAGTTACAAATACACTATTTCCAGTACAAATCAACTTGATCGAGTAATCTTACAACAAATATTGTTTGCAAGTTACAATTTAACTTCAAATGATCCATGATGTGTTGAGTTTGAAAACTTTGATTTGTCCACTACTGATGTGGTTGATGAATTGAATGCTTGAGAATGTTATTTCCATATATGTTTGATCATATGTGCTTTGATTGCTTGTACTTCACTAACGTTAATTGTGTGCTTGAATTAGCTTTCTTGGAAGGCCATGTGTGTATAGTCGTATGACAAATTGTAAGTGTACTTATGTCAAAACTAGACATAAAACATTAGATAAAGAAACCATGAAAACATTCACCACCGCACATAATGACAATGTCCTTAGAACCCCTTATTCAATTTCAGGACAGGTCTAGGATGAGATCCACCACCAAAAAATATTTTTTATTAAAAAATTTGATACATGAAAAAACATTTAACTCATGTTGTTTTCTCCTTTTTTTTTTCATTTATGAGAGTTCTTTTCTCCTTTACAAGTACTCCTCCCTTGTATCTCTAACATGGAGCAAAAAACAATCACTTTGGTTTTTGAGGAATGTACGACCATACACACATAGAGTAAACAACAAGTTAAGAAAATTCAAGCACACAAAGCCCCCTTCTCACTGTCACTAATGCTTAGTCTCATTTACTAATGGAAAACATATTAAATTCACTCACCTTAATGATGAAAAGGTTTTCTATTGCTTTGCTTCATTCCATGACTCTCGATCAATCTTTCACCTTTTATCAAGATCGAACTTTCTCCTTCGTTTGACACTGGCCTTATCGTGTTGAAAGAATATAGATCTCTCTGTTTACTAGTGGATTGTTGTCATCACTATCACTAGATTGCACCAGATCACTAGATCGCACTAGTTCTCATACTAGATCTAGGTTGTACAAGCATGAGGTTTGATTGCTGATACATGCAATAATTATACACCAAATCCTTCAGAACAAACATAGAGCAGAACATGTATGCAAGAAAATAATGGAGCTTCGATTTATTGGTCTATACAAAAAACCATTGAAAAACACAACCAAGGTGGTTTTGCATAACAATATAAATGTTAATGGAGCAACAAAACTCCACTTTCTCCAATATCATATTGCTCTCTCTCCATGCACTGATTTAAAGTATAACAAAATACAATATGAAAATGCGATTAGAACAACACCTAAAGGAGATTTTGCCTCGATCAATTCCCCAAGGGAGATGGCATGAATAGTTGCAGTAACTAGAAGAGTGCCACTCGGATCAGAGCACAATACAGAAAGATAACTTTTGTGAGACACTAAACTTATCAGACTCGAGCAACTTGACTGATATTCACTTTCTCGGCTTTACCGAAATTTATGTGCTTTATTATCTAGACGCCAAATATAAAGCATAAATTCTCGAACTTTGCTCATTAAAATGTTTTTTAGATATTTGGTGAGATTTTACCACAATCTCTTTCTCCACGTGGATAACACTGCAATATCTGGTGAGATCTTGTTGTAACTTCCTCATCAAAGCTTGGGCCAATTTCCATAGCATACGATCGGTGAAGAAATTTTGGATAACTGCCACCTTTTGTCAAAATCATATCCAGTGACTCGCCATCTAGATTGATGTGCACATCAAGAACAAATCGATTTCAGTCTGTTGGATAGGTAGAGAAATGAGATTCAAGTGAGTTAGTTGCATCCACTAATATCTTCTTCATCATGCAAAAATTTTGTTTGCAGTGGATGCCAACGATCCCATTATGCCGAATTCGACATGCAAAGTGCTACAGGCTACAATTTGATTTTTTTTTTTTCTTTTTCCAATGCTGAGAGTTGTCTTGTGGGTGCAGAGCTCTACCACCAGGCGACGGACTACATGTCCTCCTAGGTGCAACTAAGTATCCGACTAATCCACCCATGTTTGCCAAGAAAAATAATGGTTTGTCTGGCATGGTTGAGGGGGAGTGATTCAATAGGATCAGTTGAATAATTAGAAGGATTACCTGTAAGAAAAACAGATCACACCTTTGAGCATGACAAACAAACTCCTGTCACAAACAAATTGACTGATACTAACGTTTGCGATCACAAACAAACTCCTGTCACTCGAAGGAGACAAAAACAAGAAAATTACCATTTGTTATCATCATATCCACAACGATATGGCAAGAAAATCCTGGTAATCTTCTACATCATCATCACAGGGAGGAAGATTCAAATATGGAAACATTTTCTACTCCTATCACTCCGAGCTTCTCCATTCCTTGTAAAGATTGAGATCAAAACCCCTTTCCTGCAAGGGTTTCACATTACATGGCATTGAATTAACATCATTTTCCACTACCACAGATGACGATGAATCGTAGTCAATGTGGCAAGGAGTGACATCTATCCCTAACTGTTGTACAAGACTGTTAGTATTTGAGATATGGATCAGAAGGAAAAAGGATCTGATCAAACAAACATTTGAAAGAATCGATTAGTGTTGTTAAACCACAGAACGAATGGTAGATCACTTGTTGGATAAAATCAGTGGATGGATCAGATTCCTGATTGGATCACTTGCTAGACAGATAAATCATTGGGTACATCAATGCGACTTTCTTCCTTTAAAAACATAATTCACAGTAGAATTCTTGAAACACGTGTTGAATATTTTTGCGAGAACAAGGAAATTGAAGATCCATGCGAAACACTTCAGATCCGTGTAGTGTAAATCAGATGACGCAGGTACACATTTTTTCATGTAGAGAAGGTAGATCATATTGCAAAAAAGCTAGATTTGCGCACAGAGATTCCGGATTGCTATAGAGCTCTGCATATGTGCGTTAATCTGAGAGAATTGATATTTTCATCCTCTTTTCTCCATGCCTCTTATACCAATTGATAAAATATAAACAAGAAGAACAACATGGAAGAAAAGGCTCACTAGCCAACACTAATTGTATTCACTCCAATGTTACATATTTATAGTACAATGGGTGATGCCACCTCATCGAGAGATTTGCTCTAGATCCTAAAATTATGCATGATGACTAGGCTAGGCAATCTTAACTAAATCATTAGTCATCACTTGAAGATATATTACTAATATCCTAAATGAATAATACAAATATAGGTGACAATTTAGACTTAGTGATTGGTAAAGGTAAGTCATAGGCTAACATACCCTTGAAAAAGAAATCACACAATTCCAAGTTCTCAATTACTCCCTCTTATTGATCAATTAGATGAAAGGATAAACTATACTAATAAATTTCATGCTTCAACCTATTGAAATAATGTAACTGCAAAGTGTATTCTAATTATTATTGTTATATTATTCATTAGATGAATCCCCTATTGTGGATTGATCATGTTGGCTATTGTAAAAGACCAAATCCCCTTTTTAGGATTGGTCAAAACATAATTGTAATAGGCAGAATAAGAAGTCGGCCCCAGAATATATTAAAGGTGGTTATAACCACCTAGAAGAAGAAGTCGACCCTACCAATGAAAAGACACCTCCACATGTGCCAAAGTTGTATAAATAAGGAGGCTAGTGCCTCATTTAGACACACACTCACTTGTTCATTTGAGAAGAAAGTTTCAGAGCTATAGTTGGAGAAGAGAGAGAGAGAGAGGCGCATTCTTGGGAGAGGAATTTATGTATTTGTTTGAGTTATCTCTTGGCATTGTATTGGCTATCTATAATAAGCAAGTTTTGCTAGGTTTTCTCCCCCATGAGGGTTTCCCAGGATAAATGATGTGTCTCTTTTGATTGTATATTTCTCAATGATCCTATCTTATGCTATTGTTATCTAGCGAAACACAAAGAACTCTAATAATAGCTTAAACCTTAACATGGTATCAGATCTAAGCTGAAGAGAGCATCTTTCACAAGAAAAATTGAAAAACGTCACTATTGTTGTACATGCAAATTAGGGAATTTTTTGATGAAGTATTTCAGCCCCAAAACCATCTAGAAAAGTGTGTCCTTCCTCAAGGATCACTTTGGCATCCTTAGCGCAACTTTTCAGTGGCTAGATCTTCCGGAAAGTGAAACCCTAGTTTTCACAAAGTACCAGGAAACCAGAATACCAAAAGTACATGAAGTACCAGAGTACAATAAGTACCAGAAAACCAAAAGCACCAGTCTAGAAATCCGTTGGTCAAGTTTGAGGGGGTAAAAGTTGGATTTTTAGAAATCTAACTACACCAGCGTACTCGCCTCAACTCAGTGCATCTATCCCCTAGATCAGAATTTCAAAATTTGAAGTTTGAAAAATTAGGGTTTCCTCATAAAACCCTAAGTTACAGTTGCAATTGTAGTCTCAAAACCAGTTGCAGTATCAATTGTAATTGCAGTATCAGTTGCAATTGCATCCATAATACCAGTTGCAATCACCCTTGAAGTTCTTAAGAGTTGGTGATCATTATTGTTGCTACTAGATGGTGCCTCTACCTGCAAATGTCGTCAGAGGTATGTACTCACACATGTTTAAACGGTTAAGATTTAAAGGGTATTTGTAGGAGAAGGGATCTTTTGCCATAGATCCAGAAGGATCTCAAGATCCAACACATTCAGAGGAATGATGCAACCCAAGTGTGATTATTCTGATATGCATGTATTTTATATGACATTATTTTGTTCAGTGTTGCATGTTGTAGCTATGACCATCATTCTAACCTTTGATCAAAATCCAAGTCAAGGTATTAAGATGAATTAAAAGTTGAGATCATAGAGCTTATCCCCTAACCCAACCTTCTATCAAGATAGCGTATTGTCTTAGTACAGAAGACAGGTTGAAGAAAGCACTCGTCATCTTGAGTGAAGGAGACTTGGAAGAAAAGAAAGCACTCATTCTTGAGGACAAGGCTCCAGGTCCCAGGTTTGATTAATCAAGTTGATAAGATTCAAAGTTACACATGACAAATTGATGATTACTCCTTTACAAGTAACCACTATAGTTGAGATAGCAGTCTTTGTAAAGTATTATACTTGATAACATGTGAGCATATAGAGGTAAATACTTAATCAATTGCCTAATACAACTAACACCTCCTCTAGGAGAAACCTTGTGTGTTAGTTCCAGGTTGCCATGGAGGAATGTTCGATCACAACACTATAAGAGTGTTGACCTCATTTCATAGTGTATCTCTTACTTTTGATCATTGCTTCAGACAAGCCATGAGTGATAGCTCTAAAAGAGCTATTGTGATGATTATTCATGCTATTGCTTTATATATTATTATAAAAAGGATATTATTCTTGCTTGTTGTTTTGTTGACATTGTTTCAGGTCACAGGTGATAACCCTGAGAAAACTATAGTGAAGGTTGCAGAAGGCAACATATTATATGATACATGAAGCAGACTATGTACATGACCATATACACTCATGCACCAAAGAAGATGAAGAAGAAGCTATCTCTTGAGATTCATAATATATCATATGAATATCGACTGAAAGGAGAAAAAGGATCTAAGGATTACTGAACATTAGAACGGGAAGCAGATCTCATTTGAAGCCTGACTTTGTCTTCCATATTTAGACTTGGTATGCAACACCAAGTATACGTTGTAAGAGATGATGAAGTCCTTGTAGACTCAGAAGAAATTGAGAGTAAACCTGATCTCAGAAAGGATCATATGAAGAGACAACTTCCAAGCCTGGAAGACAGATGCCGTGAAAAGACTAGATTGTAACTTCAGAGACTCCTAGGAGATATGAAATCTCCGGGATGATTCACTTGTTTCAGTGATAAAGAAGGAAGCTAGTAAAAAATACTAGGATATGAATTCTTCTGTGAGAAGAGAAGTCAGTATTGACTTCCAATATTGATCTATACAGATCAAACATGTTTCATATGTACAAAGCCTAAAGTATGTCCAGAGGATTCTCCCAGAAAAAAGGGAGAAGACTATGACGAGACACTTATTGAAGAAACAGTTCTAGTACTTATGAAGACATCTAGAACAACCATGATTCATATATAATATGAGATGCAGGGGAGCAAACCCCATACTTAAAATTTGAGTGGCAGTTGGTGCAGTACATCAGTTACGTCATGAAGACATGACCATGATAGCATTACCCCCATGAAAGAAGAAGAGATGTCCTCAGTATCAGTTATTGAGCCACTCTTAGTTTCAGATGAAATTGTTGCCGTGATAAAATCTGAGTTACTCTTAGATTTTAGCAGCCACAATGAGAATGAAGAAATCATTCTCAGCCTTAGAGTAGTTGTAGGTGCAGAATCCCAAATTCCAGAAGGAACAGTTGCAGAGAGAGTAGAGGACATACTCCCAAATAGTGAGACAGATAGTGCCTTACAGAAATCACATAGAGCTAGCACATGATTGTGCAAATTGAGTTGGAGTTGAGAAAGTGTAATAGATTGATACAATGTAATAAGAAAATTGATTTGAATATTGAAGATAGAAAGACTCATGTTGAAGAAGGATCTGTACGTGTTGAAGCAAGCTCCTAGAGCTTGATATGGCAGAATTGGCAGTTTCCTAATGATCTTGGGCTTTACCAAGAGTAAAGCAGATTCTAACCTCTACTTCAAGGTTATGAATGATGAGTCAGTGATATTGCTGCTATATGTGGATGAATTATTCTTAACTGGAGAAGAAAATATCATCACCGAATGCAGTCGAAATCCTAAAGAGATTTGACATATTGGAGTGTAAGTCCATGAATACACCCATGGAAGTGAAGTTGGAGCTACTAGTCGACGCTTTGTCAGATTTGATTGATGCCACATTGTATAGACTGATCATTGGATCATTGATGTACCTGTTGAACACCAGATCATATATTTTTTTTTCTGTGAACACTTTGAGTCAGTTTCTGGTAGATCCTAGACATGTTCACCTAGTTGTTGTAAAACATGTGATGAGGTACCTTAAAGGTACATTAGATTGTGGTCTCAGTTATGATGGAGATCATGATTTCACATTGAGTGGGTACATTGATTTAGATTGGGCTAGAAGTGTCTCTGACAGGAAGAGCACTTCAGGATGCTATTTGATTTTGGTATTAGCCATGATCTCATGACAGAGTAGGAAGAAATCCAACATTTCTCTCAATACAGTGGAAGCAAAATACATTTTTGCGTGTTCTGCCAGTTGCGAAGATATATGGCTTCGAAAGTTGTTGACCGGTCTATTCGACCTAGAGATGGAAGCAACCATGATCCTATGTGACAACCAAAGCTGCATAAAGATGATAGAGAATCATGTATTTCATGACAAGTCGAAGCACATAGAGATCTGATTTCATTACATATGTGACATAGTGCAGAGAGGAGCCATAAAGCTCCAATATGTTAGCACAAATGAATAGGTTGTTGATGTGTTGACCAAGCCTCTATCTCGTGTAAAGTTTTATCACTTTCGAGATAAGCTTCGTATAGTCCAAAAGGACCTCCCTCGAAAGGGGGAGTAGTGTTGTGTTGAGATATACCTAGTACTGTGCTTCCAGCTTAATTGTTGTGACGTAAAGCCAGTCTAGTACTATGTTGAGATATGTCAGCCTAATACTATGCTTCCATCTTAATTGCTATGAAATAAAGCCAGTCTAGTATTGTGTTGAGATATGCCAGCCTAGTATTGTGCTTCCAACTTAATTGTTGTGACGTAAATCCAGTCTAGTACTGTGTTGAGATATGCCAGCCTAGTACTGTGCTTCCACCTTAATTGTTATGATGTAAATCCAGTCTAGTACTGTGTTGAGATATGCCAGCCTAGTATTGTTCTTCCAACTTAATTGTTGTGACATAAATCCAGTCTAGTACTATGTTCAGATATGTTAAACTAGTATTGTGCTTCCAGCTTAATTGTTGTGACATAAACCCAGTCTAGTATTGTGTTGAGATATGTCATCCTAGTACTGTGCTTCCAGCCTAATTGATGTGACAAAAAGATGGTCTAGTATTGTGCTTCTAGTTTAATTGTTGTGTTGTGATTCCATCTTAATTGTTGTGTTGTGATTCCAGCTTAATTGTTGTGGTGTTTCCAAGTTAATTGTTGTGATAATGTGTCAGCTTAATTGTTGTGATGATGTGTTAGCCTCGTGCTGTGACGATGTGTTGCCAACCTCGTGATGTGTTTCCAACCTCATGTTGTGATGCTGTGTTGCCAACCTTTGTGTTGTGATATTGTTGCTTTTGATATTGTATCAGCTTTGTGTTGTTATTGATGATGATGATGATGCCACTTCAGCCTCTTGCTGAAGATGATGATGATGCCACTTCAATCTCTTGCTGAAGATGATGATGATGGTGCCACTTCAGCCTCTAGCTGAAGATGATGATGATGATGCCACTTCAACCTCTTTTTGAAGATGATGATGATGTCACTTCATCCTCTTGATGAAGATAATGATGATGATGCCACTTCAGCCTCTTGTTGAAGATGATGATGATGATGCCACTTCAGCTCCTGAGTCCTTGCTGAAGATAATGATGATGATATTATTTCATCTTTAATGTTGAAGATGATGATGAAGTTACCTTATCCTCATACCAATGAGGATGATGATGCTACTCCAGCACCATGCTATGTTGATGATGCTCCAGCCTTTGTGTTGTGTTGATGATGATAAATTTTTTTGATGATTTATAGATATGCCAGTCAGTGCTTCAAGATGATATTGATGATGTTTTCCTCTCACCCACCTGATGTTGTTTATGATGTTGTCCTCTCTCTTGCCTAATGTTTTTATGGAATACCCTTCTTGTTAAGGGGGAGTGTTGAAATAATGTAACTGCAAAGTGTATTCTAATTATTATTGTTGTATTAATCATTAGATGAATCCCCTATTGTGGATTGATCATGTCGGCTATTATAAAATACCAAATCCCCTTTTGCGGATTGGTCAAAACATAATTGTAATAGGAAGAATAAGAAGTCGGACCCAGAATATATTAAAGGTGGTTATAACCACCTAGAAGAAGAATTCATCCCTGCCAGTGAAAAGACACCTCCACAGGTGCCAGAGTTGTATAAATAAGGAGGCGAGCACCTCATTTAGACACACACTCACTTGTTCATTTGAGGAGCAAGTTTCAGAGTTGGAGAAGAGAGAGAGAGAGAGAGGCACATTCTTGGAAGAGAACTTTCTGTATTTGTTTGAGTTATCTCTTGGCATTGTATTGGCTATCTATAATAAGGAGGTTTTGTTGGGTTTTATCCCCCGTGAGGGTTTCCCAGGATAAATGATGTGTCTCTTGTGATTGTGTATTTCTCAATGATCCTATCTTATGCTATTGTTATCTAGTGAAATGCAAAGAACTCTAATAATAGATTAAACCTTAACACAACCACTATTCCGCAACATCGAGAATTTACAAATTACCATTTCCCACATCACTTTTTCTCATGTATACAAGGACACAAACTATGAAGATAATATGTTATATAAGAAAGGATTGACACTACAAGAAGGCACTTGGGAGATCAATGAGGCTCATCAAGTACAATATAATTCTTATTTTTATGAGTTTCTCACTGTTTCAAAGATTAAATTCTAAATGTCTTGTATGTGTTTGAGAAGATTCCCAACACTCCTTATTTTGGACTATTATTTCGAAAAGAGATGTGTCTCCATGTAACCATATTTTAAAATTCGAAATTATTCTGCATCATTAAGTCTTTCTAGAAACAATACTCTTCATTAGTTTGTTCGTTAAAATTCAAGACTCTTCCACATCATTCACTCTTCTTGAACCTGTACTCTTCATTCATTTGTGTATTAGGTAAACTAACGACCTTTCGAGAGCCTGTACAATGTTTTGATTACTTAAATCAAGTTTATAGTGTGAATAAAGATGATGTAGTATATTGAGGATTATTTAGCAGAATATTGTCTTTATGAATGTATAGCTTTATTATATAAAGGTAGAGGAGAGAAGTCAAACTTCAAATAGAGTTAGAGACAATGTTTGATAATAAGTTTATCTCTTTTCAAAATCATATTAAGAAACACAGAGATAATAAAATATTATGGTTTGAGATTAAGTTGCATAAAATGGAGATTAGATTACATGAAATGGAAAAGATAAGTCAAGAAAAGAAACAATCAACTAAAGAAAGAGAGGTCAATAATCTAGAAAAGCTTAATCTTACTTACAAAATTAAAGAGTTAGAAGAAAACCTAAATAACAATTTGGCCCTAAATAGTTTGGAAGGTAAATGATTGGAATTCTCAAGATATAATAATTTTAATGGTCTAATGAAATGGTTGAAATCCAACTAGATGACTTATTATTACCTTTCCACAGTCTAACAATGTTTTATTACTTAAATAAAGTTTGTTTTGATTACTTAAATCAAGTTTATAGTGTGAATAAGGATGATTTAGCATATCACACAACTCCAAGTTCTCAACGACTCCCTCATATTGATCAATTAGATGAAAGGATAAACTATACTAATAAATTTCATGCTTCAACCACTATTCCGCAACATCAGGAATTCACAAATTACCATTTCCCACATCCCTTTTTCTCATGTATACAAGGACACAAACTATGAAGATAATATGTTATCTAAGGAAGGATTGACACTACAAGAAGGCACTTTTGAGATCAATGAGGCTCATCAAGTACAATATAGTTCTCAATTTTATGAGTTTCTCACTGTTTCAAAGCTTAAATTCTAAATGTCTTGTATGTGTTTGAGAAGATTCCCAACACTCCTTATTTTGGACTATTATTTCGAAAAGAGATGCCTCTCCATGTAACCATATTTTAAAATTCTAAATTCTTCTGTATCGTTCAGTCTTTCTGGAACCAGTACTCTTCATTAATTTGTTCGTTAAAATTCAAGATTCTTCCACATCGTTCACTCTTCTTGAACCTATACTCTTCATTCATTTGTGTATTAGATAAACCAACGACCTTTCGAGAGCCTATACAATGTTTTGATTACTTAAATCAAGTTTATAGTGTGAATAATGATGATGTAGTATATTGAGGATTATTTAGGAGAATATTTTCTTTATGAATATATAGCTTTATTAGATAAAGGTAGAGGAGAGAAGTCAAACTTCAAATAGAGTTAGAGAAAATGTTTGATAATAAGTTTAGCTCTTTTCAAAATCAGATTAAGAAACACATAGATAATAAAATATTACGGTTTGAGATTAAGTTGCATAAAATGGAGATTAGATTACATGAAATGGAAAAGAAAAGTCAAGAAAAGAAACAATCAACTCAAGAAAGAGAGGTCAATAATCTAGAAAAGCCTAATCTTACTTACAAAATTAAAGAGTTAGAAGAAAACCTAAATAACAATTTGGCCCTAAATAGTTTGGAAGGTAAATGATTGGAGTTCTTAAGATATAATAATTTTAATGGTCTAATGAAATGGTTGAAATCCAACTAGATGATTTGTATTCATCCACTTGGTAGAAATGTAATAGATTATGCTAGATCTAATATCCTTCTATACAATCAAATAGTAAATTTTTACATCTTAAATGGCCATGAGCACGACTATGATCATATACCTTTCTTCGAACTCTAAACTTTGTCATGCACACAAGCCCTACCCTATCATCTTCATAATAGCGAGTCTTTCCCCCATTGAAAACATGGCTATGAATAGGTACCTAATGTACCAAAACAAGATAAACAACATGTAACACACTTGAGGCTTCCTAGCATTGTTTCAAACTTTACTCAGAAACACATATAGCTCAAGTCGGGGTTAGTATAAACATGTCAAGTATGTCTATGGGCAGAAAACAGTCTGTCTGCATACATATTGGTTGAGCTATTTTATCATATCACATAATAATATGGTTGTGCTATTTTATCATTTATTGTATTTTTATCTATAAATTTAATTAATTCGTTGAAAATTCTTAATTAATATTTATAAATTAAGTCCACCAAAAATATGCAAAAATTATTTAAAAATGAAATTAATTTTGTGAAAAACAGTTTATTTGTTCACCCTTTAGTTTTACATAAATTGAAATTTTTGGCATATGTTTTAGTGAGGATATATTTCAATGTAGGTTTAACTGCCAAAATTCGCATGGAAAAGAGCATTTTGGTTTTCAATTTTTCTTTTATGAAACTGACACATCCATGAGTTTGCATTAGCTCTTGTCATGCAATGCTACACCATCTCAAACAAATCAATGCATTGATAATTTAAATAATATTATATCATACATTATATAAAAATATTATGTCATCTCAAACAAATCAATGCATTGATAATTTAAATAATATTATATCATACACTATATAAAAATCTTATTCCACTTGGGTAAAGGAGAGTATGATATAACACACATACTATGTGTGTTATTATATAACACACATACTATGTGTGTTATTATATAAAACACATACTATGTGTGTTATAATATAACACACATACTATGTGTGTTATGATATAACACATATAGTATGTGTGTTATATGAAGCCTATGTTTGCATGCAAATATTAATTAATAACTAGATAACAACGATAGTTATTCGTTACTTACTAGTAGACCCATGATGAAAATCCTATAATTATAACATGGAGAATAATTAGTTATTTGTTACTTATGAGTAGCACCAGGATGGAAATCCTATAATTATCATATGATTGAATACTTTGACCCAATTCTAACACTAAAATAAAAGAGGTTGAAATCCCCATGGAAAAAACCTGGATAATTAAAATGAGATCAAAATTCAATAAATAAATTGAATTTCCCTTTCGTCAACATTTGAAATCATAACTCCAATTTGAAAAAACATTATCCCATTATTTGATTTTCATACAAACATTATGTCCTCTAGGTTTAGTGTGCTCATTTGTTTCGAACTCAACCTTACCTGTAGCCTCTTGTTTTAGTGTGGGTTCTATTTCAACGAATTTAGGAAACATTGTAAAACTTAATTTTTTATAGAAATTAAAAACAAATTATTACATATCCATCCTTTTGAATTTTATAAATGAATTTTTTTTTTATTACAAATCCAATTTATTAGATCAGAATTACATATTTAGGTTAAACACATTATTATAAATCCAATTTATTAGATCAAAGTTAGGTCAGGAAATAGAAGCATCTATTGGAAATTAATATCTCATTTACATATTTGGTTGAAATTCATATCTCAGTTACGTATTAGGTTTGATGTGTCTAATGGACAAAATTAGTTACATATTAGGTTGAAATTCATATCTCAGTTACATATTAGGTTTGATGTGTCTAATGGACAAAATTTCTTGCTGTATTTTCATAACAAAGAAGCAATGCATTGTGAAAAAAAATGGTTAGTAATAAAACACTTGTTTGTAACCTCATGGAAAGTTCCATCTTGTTAGGAGAGTTTGGGATAATGCAAAAAGCAATCTCTTCATTATCATCTCAATTTCCTTGAACATTAAATAACACCTTCAAATCTTGACTCTATATATATGACAACAATAACTTACAATAGACCTGTGCGTTACAGTTGTAATAAATTTCCAATATACAAATAAAGCTTCGAATTTTGAGATAGTGCACAGATGTAACACAGATTCATTATTTAAACACGGATTGTATAAAACTTAGCAACAAACACGTCACTACTATAGAAATTATTTAACTACCCTAGCACAGATTTGGAGTTCCGGTTACAAAATATATGCAAATACAATCCCAATAACCAGATTAAGAACATATGTGTTTTATCTTCAATATGGATTGATGAAACATTTAAAACATAACACATTCATTAACTAGATTCATCGCATAACACGAATCAACAACCATTTAAAACTTGCACCCTTGGTCTAAAGTGTCATTTCCTCATAAATCAGAATATTTAACCATCAAATAATGGAACGATACACATGCAAAATTAGGTCATTGAATGGGGTCAAGGTAGGCTTGAAATAAGGTTAACAAGCCAAGGAAAAGGAGATGAAAATACTGGCATGTATGACGGTTTATACCAACGAAGTGAACTCTGTATCATACTAACCTTTGACAGTAAAAATGAAATTGGTATACCAACTTAGCATAGGTAACGATGCAAAGGAATGATATGTCAATTGAGTAGTTTAGGGCACGACCAAGTAATTGATGCAGTTGGTAACCTCAAACACTTGCAACATTCCTCAAAGGGGGCATATATTCTTTAGTTATGACCCCTAAAAACCCCCAATATGGTCAAAAATGTAGATTGGTCCTATGAAATTATGACAACTTTACAACACAGGATTGATCTGACCTGCAATAAAAGAGAATGACTTAGGGGTTTGTCTAGGTACTAATATGCGACATAGAGGCACTTCAAACCTGTATGCAACTCTGATGAGGGTTATAAGGAACTTATATCCCTCATAGATAACCATATGTAACTTGTAAACCAATATTTAAACATCATCACTAACTTATATGTAACCTGTAAACTATAATTCAACGAAACTGATTTCAGAAATTTTAAAGAGATAAAGAGATAAAGGAAGATCTTACCTCGTCCTGCTTGATGCTTTACTATGTTGGCCTTCTTTCCACTCCAATATGTCTGAAACACTGATCTCCTTCTCTCGCTTATGCTCTAATGCTTCCAATCGATCCAAAATCCCTCAACAATAACAATATCCCTCAATAATGGTAGTATAGTTGCATGTATATGATCGTATATGAACAAAGAAAAGTGGGTATAATGTGAAAAGACAGAAAACACAATCCCTCAACAATAACAATATTCCTCGACAACAACAGTATAGTTGTAGGTATATGATCATATATGATCACAGAAAGTCTATAATGTGAAAATCCATACAAAATAAGAACCCGGCCATAAATTTAAATTGAAAATGTGGCATCATGCCATGCCATGCCATGGTCCACATCCCATAAAAAGAACATTTGCCCCAATATGAAACATGTGATACGCTCTGTTAATCACTCAAATATGTCTGTATAAAACAATGCTTATATATTAATTCTTGTTAATCATCTAAACATGACAATCATATGGGTAGCCAATCATTTATTAATATGATTAAGTAAATGTGGAAAAGTAAACAACTTAACTGATGCATTCGTAAATGAAAGGAAGTTATGAAAATTAAATCTTATTCATTCATTTGGGAGGACGACCAAAAATATGCCAGCATCATCAATTGTTAGCCATACGATTAGAATTTAAAATTAAAAGATAATTAATTGTGCCCATTTCCAATAGATGTACGCCTATCAACATAATTAACAAAATAAAATATACAAAGATGGGTGTCCCAACTAAAACATGAGAATAGAAATAAGGAAAAATGGATAAATAAAAATAAATAATAATGGAATCTACCAATTGAAATTGAAAGGTCAATTTCCATGATATATTCTCATTCATTTTATAGAATATATGCATATAACAATATATATTTAGGGAATATATTTTTCATCCTTCTCCCAATGAGTTTTGCTCGGTCCTTGATTTTCTGAGATCATCTCATCCTTCTTGTTCATGTTCTTGTCATATCCAGAATTGAAGCTAATGGGATCAAAATTTTCTATGAATAATCGATTGTAAGATATTTTCAATTGGAATGTTTTAAATATTCTTTCATGTCTCATTTCCAAGTTTTATCAGGTTTTAATATAAATAATATTGTTGAAACTACAAGTGGTTTGGCTGGGATTATGCGATTTATTTTACTATAATTATAAAGTAGCAATAACCACATTTAAGTAAATTTTCGGTTAGATACAACTCTCGCCTCTCTAAGTTAGATTTTTTAGAACAAATTTACGATTATTTTAATCTTCCAAATGGTCTAAACTATATATATATATATATATATATATATAGAGAGAGAGAGAGAGAGAGAGAGAGAGAGAGAGAGATACATGCAAAATCACCAAGCATGTTAAATTCAAGTTATCAAATGCAATCAGAAAGACCTATCTAAACTACCTTTTACTTAAATGTGGTTATTGCTACTTTATAATTATAGTAAAAATAATCACTTAATCCCAACCAAACCACTTGTAGTTTCAATAATATTATTTTTTTATTAAAATCTAATAAAACTTGGAAATGAGACATGAAAGAATATTTAGAACCTTCCAATTGAAAATATCTTAAAATCTATTATTCATACAACATTTTGATTCCATTAGCTTCAATTCTGAATATGACATGAAGATGAACAAGAAGGATGAGATGATCTCAAAAAATCAAGTACCGAGTGAAACTCATTGGGAGAAGGATGAGAAAGATATTCCCTAAATAAATATGGTTATATGAATATATTCTATAAAATGAATGAGAATATATCATGGAAATTGACCTTTTAATTTCAATTCGTAGACTCCATTATTATTTATTTTTATTTCTCCATTTTACCTGAGTTCTATTCTCCTGTTTTAGTTGGGACACCCGTCTTTGTATATTTTATTTTGTTAATGTTATCCATGTCAATGGACAGAGACCCCTCCCAATAAGATAAACGTTACTTTCATTTTCCATTTGAATTTCATATCAATTAATTTATTAATGTGACCAATATATATATATATGTGTGTGTGTGTGTGTGTGTGTGTATCATATACATACATACATACATACATACATACATA
>ML778192.1:1121537-1151217 GCA_009831015.1 Picea engelmannii | reverse complement strand
AGAGAGAGAGAGAGAGAGAGAGAGAGAGAGAGAGATGTAATGTGGATTTTGAGGGATAAGAAAGATATTCCCTGAATATATATGGTTATATGAATATATTCTATAAAATGAATGAGAACATATCATGGAAATTGACCTTTTAATTTCAATTCGTAGACTTCATTATTATTTATTTTTATTTCTCTATTTTACCTGAGTTCTATTCTCCTGTTTTAGTTGGGACACTCGTCTTTGTATATTTTATTTTGTTAATGTTATCCATGTCAACGGACAGAGACCCCTCCCAATAAGATAAACGTTACTTTCATTTACCTTAAATATCATTTTCCATTTGAATTTCACATCAATTAATTTATTAATGTGACCAAAAAATATATATATATATATATATATATATATATATATATATATATATATATCTGTGTGTGTGTGTGTATACATATATATATACATATACATATAATGTGGATTTTGAGGGAAATGACACCTTTCCTTTCAAATGTGGTTCCCAATGACTCAATATTTTAAATGTTTTTCATCATTTTTCATATGTCCCTCATTGTGATTGGAAATCACAACTTAATATAAGCAAAAAAAATTATTGGGCCTTATTCAATGGAGCCTATCAAGGTGTTCCAATGAGGATTAATTTTCTTCTTTCAAAATCAATTTATTAGTTTCAAAGATGGGACCAATCAAACTACAAATAACCACACTGAACTCACAATCCTTAAATTGGTTTTAATCCTTACCCTTGAAAAATAAATCACACAACTCTAAGTTCTCGACGACTCCTTATTGATCAATTGGATGAAAGGATAAACTATACTAATAAATTTCATGCTTCAACCAACTTCAACCACTATCCGCAACATCACGAATTTACAAACTAGCATTTCCCACATCACTTTTTCTCATGTATACAAGGACACAAACTATGAAGATAATAGGTCATCTAAGAAAGGATTGACGCTACAAGAAGACACTTGGGAGATCAATGAGGCTCATCAAGGACAATTTACTTCTTATTTTTATGAGTCTTATGTTTAACTTTCTCACTGTTTCAAAGCTTAAATTTTGAATGTCTTATATGTGTTTGAGAAGATTCCCAACACTCCTTATTTTCGACTATAGAGGGTTGACGTATTGAAATATATGTTTATTTATGTCTAATGGATATTGTTTCTAGATCCCAACTATCCTTAGGTCTATAATAGGCATATATATTTCTAGTTTTTAACCATTCTTTTAATTTTACAAACACTCATAACTATTTCTAAGAACACCTCTTAGTCTTTTTAAATATTAATTTAGTAAAGACAATTTGAAATAGTATTATAATATTCTATTCCTATAATTTTTTTACCTTTACTAAAATTACTATTTTTTTTCTTTAAACATATTAAATGATTTTATAAAATATTTTAATACATATAAAAAAATCAACAATATTTTTAACACTATATAATTGTCTTCATGTAACCATATTTTAAAATTCGAAATTCTTCCATATCATTCGGTATTGAAGATTATTTAGAATAATATTGTCTTTATGAATATATAGCTTTATTAGATAAAGGTAGAGGAAAGAAGTCAAACTTCAAATAGAGTTAGAGACAATGTTTGATAATAAGTTTAGCTCTTTTCAAAATCAGATTAAGAAACACATATTAGGGTTTGATATTAAGTTGAATAAAATGGAGATTAGATTACATGAAATGGAAAAGCAAAGTCAAGAAAAGAAACAATCAACTCAAGAAATAGAGGTCGATAATCTAGAAAAGCTTAATCTTACTTACAAAATTAAAGAGTTAGAAGAAAACCTAAATAACAATTTGGCCCTAAATAGTTTGGAAGGTAAATGATTGGAATTCTTAAGATATAATAATTTTAATGGTCTAATGAAATGGTTGAAATCCAACTAGACGACTTGTATTCATCCACTTGGCAGCAATGTAATAGATTATGCTAGATCTAATATCCTTCTATACAATCAAATAGTAAATTTTTACATCTTAAATGGCCATAAGCATAACTTTGATCATATACCTTTCTCTGAACTCTAAACTTTGTCATGCACACAATCCCTACCCTATCATCTTCATAATAGTAAACATGTCAAGTATGTCCGCGGGTAGAAAACAATATGCCCGAGTACATACTGTTTGTGTTATTTTATCATATCACATAATAATATGGTTGTGCTATTTTATCATATATTGTATTTTTATCTATAAATTTAATTAATTAATTGAAAATTCTTAAATAATATTTATAAATTAGGTCCACCAAAAATATGAAAAAATTATTTAAAATTGAAATTAATTTTGTGAAAAACATTTGTTTGTTCACCCTTTAATTTTACAGACATTGGAATTTTTGGCATATGTTTTAGTGAGGATATATTTCAATGTAGGTTTAACTGCCAAAATTCGCACTGAAAAGAGCATTTTGGTTTTCAGTTTTTCTTTTATGAAACTGACACATCAGGATTTTGCATTAGCTCTTGCCATACAATGCTACACCATCTCAAATAAGTCAATGCATTGATAATTTAAATAATATTATATCATACATTATATAAAAATCTTATGCCATCTCAAACAAATCAATGCATTGATAATTTAAATAATATGATATCATACACTACATAAAAATCTTATTCTACTTAGGTAAAGGATAGTATGAAGCCTATGTTTGCATGTAAATATTAGTTAATAACTAATAACAACGATATTTATTAGTTACTTACTAGTATACCCATATGAAAATCCTATAATTATCATATGGAGAATAATTAGTTATTCGTTACTTATGAGTAGCTTGAGGATGAATATCCTAAAATTATTATATGATTGAAGACTTTGACCCAATTCTAACACTAAAATAAAAGAGGTTGAAATCTCCATGGAAAAAACCTGGATAATTAAAATGAGATCAAAATTCAATAAATAAATTGAATTTCCCTTTCATCAACATTTGAAATCATAACTCCAATTTGAAAAATCATTATCCCATTATTTAATTTTCATACAAACAATATGTCCTCTAGGTTTAGTGTGCCGATTTGTTTTGAACTCAACCTTACCCGTAGCCTCTTGTTTTAGTGTGGATTCTATTTCAACGAATTTAGGAAACATTATTTGATTTTCATACAAACAACATGTCCTCTAGGTTTAGTGTGCTGATTTGTTTCGAACTCAACCTTACCCGTAGCCTCTTGTTTTAGTGTGGGTTCTATTTCAACGAATTTAAGAAACATCGTAAAACTTAATTTTTTTTAGAAATGAAAAACACATTATTACAAATCCATCCTTTTGAATTTTATAAATGAAAAAACACATTATTACAAATCCAATTTATTAGATCAGAATTACACATTTAGGTTAAACATATTATTATAAATCCAATTTATTAGATCAGAGTTAGGTCAGGAAATAGAAGCGTCTATTGGAAATTCATATCGCAGTTACATATTTGGTTGAAATTCATATCTCATTTACATATTAGGTTTGATGCATCTAATGGACAAAATTAGTTACATATTAGGTTGAAATTCATATCTTAGTTACATATTAGGTTTGATGTGTCTAATGGACAAAATTTCTTGGTGTCTTTTCATAACAAAGAAGCAATGCATTGTGAAAAAAAATGGTTAGTAATAAAACACTGGCTTGTAAGCTCAGGGAAAGTTCCATCTCGTTAGGAGAGTTTGGGATAATGAAACAAGTAAGCTCTTCAGTGTCTGCTCAACCACCTTGAACATTAAATAACACCTTCAAATCTTGACTATGCATATATGACAACAATAACTTACAATAGATTTGTGCGTTACAGTTGTAATAAATTTTCAATATACAAATAAAGCTTCGAATTTTGATATAGTGCACATATGTAACAAAGATTCACTGCTTAAACATAGATTGTATAAAAATTACCAACAAATATGTCACTGCTATAGCAATTCTTTAACTACCCTAGCACAGATTTGGAATTCGGGTTAGAAAATATATGCAAATACAATACGAATAACCAGATTCAGAACATATGTGTTTTCTCTTCAATATGGACAGATGAAACATTTAAAACAAAACACATTCATTAACTAGATTCATCACATAACATGAATCAACAACCATTTAAAACTTCCACCCTTGGTCTAAAGTGTCATTTCCTCGTAAATCAGATTATTTAACCATCAAATAATGGAACGATACACATGCAAAGTCAGGTCATTGAATGGGGTCAAGGTAGGATTGAAATAAGGTTAACAAGCTAAGTAAAAGGAGATGAAAATACTTCCATGTATGACTGTTTATACCAACGAAGTGAACTCTATATCATACTAACCTTTGATAGTTAAAATGGCATTGGTATACCAGCTTAGCATAGGCAACAATGCAAAGGAATGATAGGTCATTTGAGTAGTTTAGGGCACGGTCAAGTAGCTGATGCAGTTGGTAACCTCAAACACTTGCAACATTCCTCAAAGGGGGCATATATTCTTTAGTTATGACCCCTAAAAACTCACAATATGGTCGAAAATGTAGATCGGTCCTATGAAATGATGAATACTTTACAGCACAAGATGGATCTAACCTGCAATAAAGGAGAACAACTCAGGGGTTTGTATAGGTACTAATATGTGACATGGATAAACTTCAAACCCATATGAAACTCTGATGAGGGTTATAAGGAACTTATATCCCTTATAGCTAACCATATTTAACTTGTAAACCAATATGTAAACCTCATCGCCAACCTGTAAACCTCATCGCTAACTTATCTGTAACCTGTAAACTATATTTCAAAGAAACTGATTTTAGAAATTTTAAAGAGACAAAGAGATAAAGGAAGATCTTGCCTTGTCCTGCTTGATGCTTTACTGTGTTGACCTTCTTTCCACTCCAATATGTATCAAACACTGATCTCCTTCTCTCTCTTATGCTCCAATGCTTCCAATCGATCCACAATCCCTCAAGAATAACAATATCCCTCAACAATGGTAGTATAGTTGCATGTATATTGTTATCGCTCTGTAAATTGCCAGAGGTTGTCAAGAGGTAGAAGAAATTTATCGGAGGTAACTTTATCCAACCACTTTGAAACTGGGATCTAGCCCTTCAAGTTTTAGAGAGGGATCTCTCTTTAAGGTTTAGATATGTTTCAGATTTCAGATATTAGGCTAGTTAAATAAATAGGACTGTGTTGCTTTGTTTTATAAAATGGCTGAGATATTTCTTACGTATCCATTGGGCTATGGGCTCTGTGTTAAGGTTTGAGATCAGAGAATAGATTTTATTAGGTTTCTTCACAGACCAGGATAATGAAACTGTTGGATCCTTTAGAATTTAAAGTGATGGATAGAGAAAATAGATGAGAAAATCAACTATAATAAAGAAGCATTCAAGAATTTATTTATCACAATATCAGAAGACAAACATTTAGATCTTTAAAAGCCAGAAACATAGTATACGAAGATAAATTCTGCAACTTTAACTTCTTTTAAATGATCAGATATAGAAAACACAATGATAAAAAAGAAAGATAAAACCATTCAATGAAGAGGAGTAAACATCACCAACAATTAACATGTAGGAATCCCGTGAATCATCCTTTTTATTACTAGTAGATCTCTTGAAAAAGATTAAAGTGATTACATCTTACTTGGGTGTAAAGATCAAACCTCAATACTTCGAAGTTTGAAGTATATATAGAAAATATTACAATCGATCATGTCATTAATGATTAGAACGTGGTAAAATCCAAAGCTAACTAACTAGATAACAAAATACAAAATTGTAGGAAATGTTAATGATCTGTTGGATTCTTTGTGTTGATTTTGGGGAAAGTTGTTGGCGAGTCATCAACTTGACTTTGAATGCTCTGCATGTTAACCTTGAATGTACACCTCATCACTTACTCGATCAGAGTGCATAGATCCTCCCATCGATTTTGACTGGGAATGTTGACTTTTAGTAACCTTCGGTAGACTTCATCCATCTCTGTATATTTGGTGAAAGTTGGCTTGGTGATGAAAATATACTTGATTTCATGTTGGATTTTGAGGTCCAACTGCAAGGTCTCTAAAATTGATTTTCCTGTTATGCTACCATGTATTCCTGAAAACTTTGAGGTATCCTTTGACACCATGGTGATGTTTTGCTTGTAGGCGGAAAGACTCATCAACTTATCATTTAGAACCATTAAACTAGGAAGACCTTTCTTTTGCAAAGCTTCAATCTTACTAAAGAATCTCTGAACTCAGCTATCCATGTTCTGGGCTCTCTCCTCCAATTGTAAAGTTAGTCCTCTCTTGGTCAGAACTTTCTTAACCTCAAGGATATTCTCTGTCCTATCCTCAATTTCCAGGCTTTCCAGCTCCTCTTTATTCTTGGAATTTATAAACCTGATGATTTTATTTGCCTCTGTGGGCATTTATCCCAGCTCTGCTTTTGTCCTGTCAATGGCCTTCCTACTCCTTGAAACCACTTCATGTTGTTCAAACATGATCTGCACCAGTGGCCAGATTTTTGTCATGGATTTCGAGATATCCATCCAAATTTTCTCATTGGCTTCTGCTAGTGTTTTGCCCAAAATTGTTTGCTTCTACAACTGTTGTAGTTCATGCTTAAGTTTTTGTGATGTGTACCTTTTAGTGTTGTAGCTGGCCTGGAAAGAGGGCTTAAGCTTCTGGAGATTCTCTATCTCTTGTTTCAGATTTTTGATTTCTGCTTTTTGTATGGTCATCTCTTCCATTGACTTTGCTAGATTTTTAGATGTTTGTAGAACTGTCACTGCGGTAGCTGATGAAACTTCATATGTGGTAGTTGTTGATGCTATCGTTGTGATAACTCATGTGAGGGGAACTTCACTTAGTGGAATGACCTCCATGGGCAATGTCTGTTCCTTTTCCTTTACTAATCTTTCTAGCTCTACTTCCATTTCCTTGATCTGTGCATTCTGCTCCATGATTAACTTTAACATTTCTTCTTTTTGGCCTTCTGTCTTAGCTATCTCTTTGGCCTGTGAGTCTTCAGTAGCTGGAAATTTTAATTGTTTCCTCAAGGATGCTATGTCATCATTCTTCTTCTTTAGTAGTTCTTCAACTACTTTCACATGGGAGGGGTTGTACCCAATTTTAAGTACCAACTCATCTAAAGATTTGATCTTGTTGTCCTTCACAAAAGATGACACTTTCTCCATATTTAGTTGGGTCTGAAAATCGTTTAGAGAAGCCTACAACTTTGCAGCAGTTGTGGAAGTGTTTGGCAATGTTGAGAAAATTATTTCTCCAGTCTGTCTGTGCAAGTCCATTTGGTCAGTTGGATGTACCTCTGCAGCATCAAACTTGAAAGTTGACCTTTTGTAATCAGAAATTTCCTTTGGTTGAGGCACCTGTGCCTACAAGAAGGCCATATTCATCCTCCCCTTTTCTATATCAAATGTGGAGAGCAGTCTATGCTGCGCTGTTGATGTTTTTTTCCAGAATTGGGCATAGATGTTGTTGGTCAACATCTCATTCTTTTTCTTAATCAGATTGTATTTCTCTAAAATGCTTAGTCTTGCGAATCCTTTTGATGGCTGGGTGGTCAAGGTGGTATCAGTCTTCTTCTTTGATGAAGAGGTAGACATCATTTATTTACGGCTTGAGAACAATGGTGAATGTTCTCCCTCTACTATTGTGGTAGACTGGGTCTCTTCTCCCCTAGATCTGTCAGGGGTATGACTAGTCTTGGGATTTTTCCTATAAACTCAGAAATCCTCTGCCTATACTTCAATAACTAACAGGGAGACTTCCTTTCTAGGACTCTTCTCTTCTGGTACATGTGGATTAGTGGTTTGAGAAACACTAGCTAAAGGAGGTTGTTGTTCTGAGTCTTCCAAACTGTTCACTTCCCACTCTGTCCAGTTCATGAATTTCTCAATTTTTGGTTTGGGAACATGAGCATATGGAGAGATTTTATTCTTCAGCCTGGTTTCTATGATGATGCCACAAGGATCATAGTGCCACAAAAACCTGATGCTGAACTTCATTTCCTTCAAAAGTTTATCGACCATTGCCCCTGCAGCTCGACTATTATAGATGAAAGGTCCTATATGTCCCTTGATCCCCAATTGTTGTTTCTTCTTGAAGGATACAAAATGAATATCATCTAAGTTAATCATTTGCCTAATATATTCCAAGGTGAATATGCACATGAGAAAATATCTAGGCAATTTGTAGGGAGAAAGCTCGCATCCATAAATTCTAATCTTTGTGTGGTTCTGGTATAGGTACCAATCTCCGGTCTTGGAGAGGTCTGAGAGATATAGAATTTGTTGGATTTCTTTGTTTATCCTTAATTCTTGTATGTCGCTGAGCATGCTTACCACAGGGTGGTAAAACTGATCTATGAATTGATTAAAAGTGAATTTTAGTGAATTTTTTCTCAGTAGTGATGTCCATAATATGACCGACTGTGGTTTTCCATTCTCATCTAGCTTTTGCATGGAAAATAGAAACTTGTCTGTTTGGAAAAATATGAACAAGTATGCCAGTATTGAAGAATACTGGAACATGCCTTCTGTGGGAAACTTGAAAAGTTCTTCGTGAATATTCTCGGCCAGAAAAATGTTGTAGTCGAACTGCATTGTGGCCCTTTCCTTGGTAGAGAAAATGGATAGATAACCCAAGATTGTCTCATCTACCCACTCATCTGACTAGTATCCAAGTAGACTGGAAAGAGATTAAATAATTTGATTTCCTTTTGCTGAGAAAATTGATGACTAATACGGGGGATTTTCTTTTGGTAATGGGGAATTCTTAGGGAGGAAAAGCTCAAAAATATGCACTCTCTCGGGAAAGGACAACTTTTGACACATTTCGGTTAGGATCTCAAAGGTAAAAGGAGAAAGCGATTCGGCTCTGGGTATTTGTCGTATCTAGTCAATGGCTTCGGGTGTGATAGTGAACAGGATCTCTCCGGAGGATGAAACAATAGCTCTCTGATCGGGAAGATAGTGCGCCTGGCACTTGAGGGTGAACTCAGGGAAATGATAAATTTGGGGAAAAAGATACAGTGGGAGATTGGACTCCCAGATTCCAATCTCATGACTCTGGTATAAGAAGGTGTCTCTAAACCACAAGTGTAACTCAACAAAATCAAATTCATATTTGGGCTCTAAAATCAGGTAATCCTTGTCGGGCAGAGGGATCCGGTCGAGGTCAACAAGAGGTGGGAGGAAAGGATTTTCATCGACTTCTGATTGTTTGGAATTTGGTGCCATTACTACGATTGATACCTGTGAAAATTTGAAAAAGAAATGATGTTGATTGCAGATTCCAGGAATCAATGGAGGCCGTAGATGGAAAAAACAAAGAGAATATTGATTTCAGAGGTGTTTGGATTGTGAATGTTGAAGGAATGGTAAAGAAACAAGATTATCTGGGCAAATGGGTATCTTTTGGAGGTGCATGGGACAAATCAACAGGCTAACAAATATGTTTTCTTGTATTAGTCAGCCAAATAGGTACCTCAGGTATGAGGTGGAGGGTAAAGGATGGGTGGTGGGTGTGTGGGGATGATGTGGAAGGCAGTGATTGGAGGATAAGTGAATGGGATATAACGTGTGATGGGTGAGTGGAGGAAAGTATGTTGGTGAAATAATGAGAGTGAATTATAAATAGTGGTAGTGGAGTGTGATGTCAAGAGACAATGGTGGTAGTGGAGTGTGATGTCACAAGATGGCGGTGGTAGTGGAGTGTGATGTCATGAGACGATGGTGGTATGGGAAACTGGTATGGCGGTAACCAGATTAGAGCAAGGGGGGTCCGAGTTAACACAATCGAGACACATTAGGATGGGGCCCGCTGGGGAATACCACCAAATCGGACCCCCCCCCCCCCCTGTCTGCTCCCTTTTCATTTTTCCACCAAGGGGTTAGAACACAACTTCTAACATCAAAAAAAAAATCTTGACCCAACCTTTTGCTTGTTTTATTGAAAGGAAATACAACTAACCTATATTCTAATCTATTTTCCTAACAAATTTAACCCATATTAGATTGTTGGGTTAAAAATTACTCTACCCCAGGGCTATTTGATCAAGTTTAAACAGTTTGATCAAATGTATTCACTAACTAACCTATCTACCTTGTTAAGATTAAATGGTTCAACCAATCTTTATTCACTAATCCTATCAACATAAATTCAAAAAGACTTGACCATGGTTAGAATATATGGATCAAGTTGTCCTTATTGCATGGGGCCTTATCCATTTTTATTTTATGACCTCTTTTATTCGTTTTCTTTTCTTTATTTTTCTTTTCTTCTTTCTTTTTCTTTTCTTTTTGAAAATAATTTGCAAATTGAAATATTATTTACAACCAAAAATACAACAAGAGTAAAACTTTACAGTCACCAGTTGATCCTATGAAACATAGGGTTATAACATATATGATCGTATATGAACAAATAAAAGTGGGTATAATGTGAAAATATAGAAAACACAATCCCTCAACAATAACAATATTCCTCAACAATAACAGTATAGTTGTAGGTATAATGATCGTATATGATCACAGAAAGTCTCTAATGTTAAACGCCATCCAAAATAAGAACATGGCCATAAATTTAAATTAAAAATGTGGCATCATGCCATGCCATGGTCCACATTCCATAAAAAGAACGCTTGCCCCAATATGAAACGTGCGATCCGCTCTATTAATCACTCAAACGTGTCTGTATAAAACAATGCTTATATATTAATTCTTGTTAATCATTTAACATGACAATCATATGGGTAGCCAGTCATTTATTAATATGATTAAGTAAATGTGAAAAAGTAAATAGGTTAACTGATGCATACATAAATGAAAGGAAGTTATGAAAATTAAATCTTATTCATTCATTTGGGAGGACGACCAAGAATATGCCAACATCTTCAATTGCTAGCCATACAATTACAATTTAAAATTAAAAGATAATTAATTTTGCCCATTTCCAATAGATGTACGCCTATTGACGTAATTAACAAAATAAAATATACAAAGATTGGTGTCGCAACTAAAACATGAGAATAGAAATCAGGAAAAATGGATAAATAAAAATAAATAATAATGGAATCTACCAATTGAAATTGAAAGGTCAATTTCCATGATATATTCTCATTCATTTTATAGAATATATTAATATAATGATATATATTTAGGGAATATCTTTCTCATCCTTCTCCCAATGAGTTTCGCTCGGTCCTTGATTTTCTGAGATCATCTCATCCTTCTTGTCCATGTTCCTGACATATCCAGAATTGAAGCTATTGGGATCAAAATGTTCTATGAATAATCGATTGAAAGATATTTTCAATTGGAAGGTTTTAAATATTCTTTCATGTCTCATTTACAATTTTTATTAGGTTTTAATAAATAAATAATATTGTTGAAACTACAAGTGGTTTGGCTAGGATTATGTGATTGTTTTTGCTATAATTATAAAGTAGCAATTGTTGGTTGTGGAGCCTGATTATCTTCCTGATTCAGAGGTCTTTTACTTTCAGCTGTGTTTATACCCCATGAAGTATTTACACCCCATAAGTATGTACACTCTTCCACGCAGGGGAGTGTAGAGGGGGGGTACTGCCTCTGCGGGATCCGGGGGGCCTATCCCCCCAGTTGGGGGGTCTGGGGGCAAGCGGGGGTTCGGGGGCGAAGTCCCGCAAGGAAAAATTGCCTTGTAAATGTATATTGTAATTTCATTGTAAATCTGGACCGTTCATTATAAGGTCGCAGATCTAACGATATAGATTATGTTAGGGTTTTTTTTCCTAGAAGGAAACCCTCTTTTATGAGGTAAATGTATTGTAGCTATGGTTGATGGCGAATATTGTATTCTGAGATAGGAGACTGTGAGAGAAAGAAGAGGAAGTTACAGCGGTTTTGTTGTAGGTTGTATCCCTTCATATGTTGGATAATAATAAAGGAAGGACCTGGCAATTTCTTTGGTGGACGTAGCCCACACTGGGTGAACCATGTAAATCTGTGTCTCTATTATATTGTGTGTCTTCTATGTTTTGTTTCTGCATTTGTTTTATTTTATTGCTCCGTGGTCCTGTTTTTCTAATAGCAATAACCACCTTTAAGTAAAAGGTGGTTTATATAGGTCTATCGGCCTCATTATTTTAAAGGGTGGAAAATGAATTATATCAACCACTTTTTACTTAAATGTGGTTGTTACTAGTAATAATCATAATCTAATTTTAAGAAGGTCAATATCAAGCCTATATTATCCCAAATCTGCATCCCAAATCCGCATATCTGGATATTAATTCTCTACTAAACATGTCTTTCATATATATGATATGCTTTGGGTGGTTGAATAGGTTATTTAAGTTTCTGATTGCGATTGATAACTTGAATTTAACGTGCATGGTGATTTTACGTGTGGTTTTAGGTGGAACAACTTGTTTAAGATATATTGAATAGTTAAGCAATTACAATAATGACATGCATGTACAAAACTTCACAGAGAGAGTGCATACATGTAAAAATAACCAAACCAATATTCAGTTAGACCTTCAAATGACTAGATCTATACTAGAATACTAGTAAAAGCATGGAACAATACTTATAGGTAACATGCATCACTAGATCATTGGTATGTAATCTTGATCTGTGACATGCGTGAGTTTACTATTGCATGAAGTGATGGATCTATTGCCGGAAGATGAATCTGATGCATGCACAAGAAAGAATCCTTTGAATCTGATGAGATCTATCCCAATGTATTCACCTTGTTCCCTAGAAGACTCGTCCTATATGGATCTCTTGTTGCTAGGATCTTGGATCTCTCTATCAATGCCAGAATTATTATGTCCAAATTCTAGGAATGCACTCATGTTGGCTAACACTGAAAGAGTCTCCAAAGTAGATTCCATCATCAGAATATGATGGAATCTATTTCGAATGGAGCATCTTTTGTAACATCCCCAGCCACCAACAGGTCGGGCCATGCCACTTCTCAGATGATTTACTTAGCTCTGATACCATTTTGTAACATCCCCAACCACCAATAGGTCGGGCCATGCCACTTCTCAGACACTTTACTTAGCTCTGATACCATTTTGTAACATCCCCAGCCACCAACAGGTCGGGTCACGCCACACTAGAGAACACTTCCGTTCTCTGTGCGGAACATACTATAACATACTCAGCATCCAAACTGAGCTATGCCACATACAATCTTTTATCTACACGCGATTAAAACATATCCATGCATAGAACTCTTGCGGAAGCTTATATATAAAATGTGAACAGACAAATATGGTATGTAAATGCACAGATTCACACTAAAATAGCAGTAAACATATACATGCAATACCCATAAAAATAAACACAGTTATAATCACACATATGATAACCCATAAAAATATGCACATAAATAACAATGAAACATGTAAATTTATCACACAGTTGACACTTATCTTGGTAAGAATGTCACCAGCTGCGTGTAGACCTTCCATGAACCTCCCAACCTTAGACCACATTTTTCATCACTCTCAACAGTGAATCACCCCCGAGCTGGGACTAAACGCCACTCGGGTAAAGGGTTCCTAACTAGGCTAATGGCTCATGGAAAACAGGAAAGACTCCATCACAGGTGCCTACTCAAACTAACATCCTACAGTCTCTCATTCCACACATGCCTATCCCACCTAAGGAAGTGTGCCCCTTCTCTTCTCAACAGTCCCTCGACTGCCCCACTTCCCTTCCAACGCTTCAGCAACAAGCCGGATAGGAAGTCTCAGAGCCCTGCAGATATAGTTTATCACTTTCATGGAATCAATTCCCAGCAATTCTCTCACTCAGACAATTGCTCACAGGCATGACAACCCACCTCTTCAATATCCCATGGGCCTGACAACCCTCTTCTTCAGTCCATCTCCCACGCTGACCAATTAGATGAACATATATGGCTATGGATAGTGTTTTAGGTACATTGACATGAAGTTATGGAGGTCAACTGACTACGTGAGTGAAAGCTCATGGGATGGCTACATGGATGAATGCATAATAGAAATAATGATAGAATAAGTGTTGGAAATAAACTAAGCCCCCACAATATGTATGCATGTCCCCAACTTGATACTTGTCATGTTGGGAGCTACTTTGGCCCACTTGTCCCCAACTTTAGAACTTAGGATAACATAATTATCCATACTTTATATGATCCATATTTTATGAGAAGAATGAAATGAATACAGATTATTAATAGGTGCTTAACACAAAATAATAGAGCTATAGTAAAACTAGTTTTCTATTCAATAACGAAATAAGATGAAATTGTAAAATGCAACGGAAACAAGCTTGTTGGAATGGTGGCGGCTTATCTCTGAGAAGAGATGTGACAGTAGTGTGAATTTGCAAGAAGAAGGTTACAATGAGGCTCTGAAGGCCTTTTTACAATAAGCAAGAATTCCAAAAACCCTAGACATCCAAAAACCTAACCCTAGTAGATGAAGCGCCAAAAGTCATGTGGGCCCCGTTTGAGTAAGTTAGTACATCAACTTCCCGGGGTCATAACTTTTGCATACGATCTCCGTTTTAGGCGTGTGATAGCCCATTGGAAAGGTATTGTCGAGGAGATTCATTTTAGGGGATCAATCATGCCTTTGAATGTAATTTAGGAGCTCTATCCTGAAAAAATGTTCATTTAGGCCCTCAAAATGGCCCCATAAGTTAAAACTGTGAAAAATAGTAAATTGCCACAATTGTCAGAAAATTGTTTTGAACCAGTTGGAAAATGTGGGTGGCCACCGATATCCATATGGATTAATCCTCCCTCCTTAGGAAGCAATGTTCTCCATTGAGTTGAGGTCCCCCATCAGATGATGAAATTTCTGTTGAATTTGGCCCCGGGTGAGTGACTTGCCTTGCTGCAGGAGCTGCCCTGCTTTGACGAATCGATAAAGATGGATCCTTTGTTGTCGAGTGCCCTTTATATGTCTTTCCACAATATGATATTTGGATGCCTGTTGTATGTAGTTGGGGTTGAGCTCTGTTGGTGTCATTTGTTCTGCTACTTCTGAGGTGTCCAATAATGGTGGGAAATAAGGGCAAAGGAGATCCACATTGAACACTAGGTGCAGAACAAGGAAATGAGGAATGTTGAGCTCAAGATCATTATCCCCCATGGCCTTGGTGATAGTGTATGGCCCATAACAGAGTGGGTGAAGCTTTCAATGGGGTCCTATAAGGCGTTCTTTCTGCAAGTGCAACCAAACTTTATCGCCCACCTAAAACTTGTGCGATACCCGATGTTGATCATGGCATTGTTTTCACTTGTCATTGGACTTATGTAGGATATCCTGAACTTGTTGGTGGATGTCATGGATCCGCTCAATGAACCGGGTGGCTTTGTTAGCTTCAGTTGGAGCAGGAGATGAGTCGGTCAAGGTGATCGCAAGGGGAAGTGCAACATCTATGTGACCCAATGGTTGGAATCCCAACCCCACTTGAAAGGGGTTGTGGTTGGTTGAGCTATGCAGGGCTCGGTTGTAGCTATGTTGGACATAGGGAAGGCTCTCATCTCATGTGAGAGGGTTCTTTGAATTATACATGCGAAGGATATGCACAATCATTTGATTTACAACCTCGGTTTGGCCATCTGTCTAGGGGTGGAAGGTCATGGATTTGGTGAGCTTGGTGTCCAGTAGTGACTAGAGGCTCGAACATAATGTGCTGAGAAATCGACTATCCCAATCTGAGTCAATGGTTTGTGGGATTCCAAAATGTACCCAGACTCGTTCAAAGAAGAGCTTGGCAGTGGCCTCTACTGTGATGCTCTTCCTGCAGGCAACCATAATTGCCATCTTACAAAAGCGATCAACAACCACAAAAACATAGTCATTTCCCCACCTGGTGGATGGGAGGCTTGACATGTAGTCCATTGAGATGGGTTCCCATGGCCTGTTAGGCATAGGAAGAGGGGTGTACATGCCCTGTTTCTTAGTGGTTGGTTTGGCAATAGTACAGGTAGTGCAAGACCTGATATACTTGTTGACCTCTTGTCAAAGTTTTGACCAGTAGAAATGTTTTTGTAGCATCATCACTGTCTTTTCGACGCTGAAGTGTCCTGCCACCCGATTGTAGTGGGATTCGCAGATCAGCTTCGCTCTCTCACTTGATGAAACATAGATATGGCCTAGATGACACAACAACCCATCCTGAAGATGGAAATTATCGACAACTGTGTTTTCACCCAACATTTGGTAGGTGGTGGTGAAGGCAGGGTCTGTCTCATAGAGTTGGGGCCATCCAAATGTCTCATGGCCTCAAGAGTCTAGCACCGTGGTGAGTGCCACGAATGGCGGTCTGTTGAGGCAATCGACGACGCGATTGGTGCTTCCTATTTTATACTTGATGTTGAGGTGGAATTGTTGCAAGTATGTGGACCACTTTTGATGGCTCATTCTGCAATTTTCCTTGTGTCTTCATGAACTGCAGTGGCTTATGATCAATGTGGATGATTGTCTCCTTCCCAAGAATGTAATGTCTCCACTGGCGGCATGCTTTCACAATGGAGTACATTTATTTTTTGTAAGTAGGGTACTTATGGATAGTATATGACAGTGTCTCACTATGATAGGCCACGAGGTGGCCGTCCTGAGTGAGAAAAATGCCCACAGCATAGTATGAAGCATCTGTCTTGATCTCAAAAGGATGTTACAGGTCTGGTAGTGAAAGTACTAGGTCTGAGCACAAGCACCACTTCAAATCATCGAAAGTTTGTTGTTGGGACCGGCCCCATGCAAATTTGCCTTACCACCACCCCTGTTTATTTGGCTGAGGGCCCCTGCAATATGGGAGAATCCAAACACAAACCTGCGGTAGAAATTGGCAAGGCCCAAGAAGCTCCAAAGCTCAGTGAGTGTTTTTGGGGTTGGCCAGTCACGAATGACTCTGATCTTGGTTGGATCCACATGTACACCATGTTGATCAATGATATAGCCCAGGTAATAGACCCTGTCCATGCCGAAGGATCATTTTTCCAAGTTGGCATATATCTTGTGCTGTCACAGGGTGTGCAGAACTTGTTGAATATGCTGCAAGTGTTCGGCCCAAGTATTGCTATAAATTAGAATGTCATCCATATACACCACTACAAAAGTATTAGAGAATGGTTTGAGGATATCGTTCATCATCCTCATGAAAGTGGCTGGAGCATTTGTCAAACCAAAGGGCATGACCAACCATTCAAAAAGGCCTTCCTTTGACTTGAAGGCAGTCTTCCATACATTTGTTTGTTCTATCGGGACATGGTGGTAGCCAAACTTCAGATCAATCCTACTGAAGTATTTGGCCCCCGTGAGTTGATAAAGGAGGTCATCGATTCGGGGAATCGGGTACCGGTTTCTGACTATGATTTTATTCAGAGCCTGGTAATCAATACAAAGTCGCCAGGTTCCATCTTTCTTTTGTACTAGCATGATTGGGCTCCTGCAAGGTGATGAGCTGGGGTGGATGTGCCCCTTGTGGATAAGTTCTTGGATCTATCACTTGATCTCCTCATTCTCTAACAAAGAGCGACGATAGACTCACCCATTGGGAAGCAATGTGTTGGGGGTCAAATTGATGGGGTGCTTGACCTGGCAGTGCAGAGGTACCCCTGTAGGTGAGGAGAAGATATCCGAGCATTCTTCCACAACCTTATCTACTTGCTTTTGTTGTGTGGAGAGGTCAGCCGCAAAGACCCTGGATGTGGCTATGATATTTCGCTTATTCTGAGAGTGAATCACGAAGAAGACAAACTTCCCCATTTGAGAGATGACCTTCCTGCATTGCTTAGCAGAGATCAAGGAAATAGCACTAGGTGGGATTGCCTCGGGTATCCTATACAATTTCCTGTTCAAAGTAATAATAACACTATGAGGCCTAGACTCATATACAACATGACATTTCCATAAATAAGGTTGGCCCAAAAAAACATCACAAACTTTGAGAGGAGCAACATCACACAATACCTCGTCTTTAAAGGGCTTGATGTCATACGATAGTCAACACTGTTGGCTGACACAGAGATCACTTCCTTGGCGGAGCCATACAATGGTGTAGGGTTGTGGGTGCAATGTTGTTGGCAAGGCCAGCCACTTGATGACCTCTACTGAGATGAGGTTATTCTAGCTACCGCTCTCAATGATGAAGTGCAGTGGGGTGCCTTTTACCCACATCTGTGAATGGAAGAGGTGCTCTCCTTCTTCTCGCTCGTCTGGTTCACCAAGCTGGAGCTTGGTGGTAGCAACAGTGGCACTGGGTTCCGTGTCAATGATTCGTCTTCCCCTTTATGGTTCTAGCACAGAGTCACAATCCACATCTAATTCAGAGGCTTTCACTTTGGCCACCAGTGACTTCTTTGAGCAGTAGTCAACAGTGTTATGCAAAGGGATCTTATGGAATCCACACCACTTATCGGTATCTTTCTTTGTCTTTCTAGTGTCCTTCTTTGCTTGCAGCTTGGACTGGTTGTCCTGATATTGTCCATATTTTCTTTCTCATTTGCTTGGTGGGTTGGGGCTGCCCTTTCCTAGATTTTGTTGTGAGGGGTTCCCAGGCCCAAATTTCCGTGTCTTTTGTTTGATTTCCTGCTTGATTTTGACGTCATATCGGTAGGTCGTGCCCAAGGATGAGATGTCTAGAAATTCCATTTTGGTCTATATGTATATATGAAGATCACCGCAATACTTGAGCACCAGATGTCTCTCCAAATCTTTGATACCCAACTTGGTGTGAAAGGTATGGAAGATATTTGTGAAATCTGGCACTGCTTGGTCTCTTTCTTGCCGTAGTGTGGTCCATTTGGTATACAAGTCATCATAACTTCCGTCAGGGTAGTATTGTTCCTTAATAACATCCATGAAGGATTCCCAGGTGGTTTTGACTAAAAATAATGAGGTTTACCCTGTTTCCTTTTTCTCACAAAAAGTTTCCCACCAATCTTTGACATGGGGAACGACTTTGAGGAACGCAAAAGTAATCGTTTCTCTGTTCGAAAAGTTATGGACAGAAAAATACCCTTCTAGTAGGTTCAACCACTTGTCTACAACATCTGCGTCTATATGACCTTCAAATATAGGAATATCGAAGTTTATTTGTACCTTGAATGGGGTGATGCCTCCGTTCGAAGAAGATGCATCATCTGCTGGTAGTCGTCGAAGGATTTGCGTGAAACTATCCATCATCTCGTTCCTCTATTGCGTGAGGGCCTCCTCAATCAATAGTTTGAAAGGATCTCCTGTCCCATCATCTTTATTTTCTCCTGCAATGGGAGGTCTCTTCGGCATGCGAGAGCTTCTGTCCTTAAGAGAAACAAGTTCAAGACTCAACTCTTTGTACTTCGACCTCGTTGGGGACATGCATTAAGACGACAAGGAGCAGACCGCTCTGATACCACTCATATGGATTTTATGAGAAGAATGAAATGAATACATATTATTAATAGGTGCTTAACACAAAATAACAGAGATACAAAGAAACTGGTTTTCTATTCAATAATGAAATAAGTTGAAACTGTAAAATGCAGCGGAAGCAAGCTTGCCGGAATGGTGGCGGCTTATCTTTGAGAAGAGATGTGATGGCAGTGCATATTCACAAGAAGAAGGTTACAATGAGGCTCTGAAGTAATTTTTACAATAATAAAGAATGCCAAAATCCCTAGACATCCAAAAACCTAACCCTAGGAGTTGAAGTGCCAAACGTCATGTGGGCCTCATTTGGGTAAGTTAGTACATCAACTTCCTGGGGTCGTAACTTTTGCATACGATCTCTGTTTTAGGCGTGTGATAGCCCATTGGAAAATTATCGTTGAGAATATTAATTTTGGGGGATCAATCATTCCTTCAACCATAATTGAGGAGCTCGATCCCGAAAAACCTTCATTTAGGCCCTCAAAATGGCCCCGAAAGTTAAAACTGCTAAAAACAGTAAATTGCCACAATTGTCAGAAAACTGTTTTGAGCCAGTTGGAAAAGGTGGGTGGCCACCGATATCCATATGGATCTTTGTACTTTAAGAAATATTAATATAATATTCATTTTTTACTTAAGTTCGCTAGCTTAGCCCTTTTCCTTAACTTTTGGCCCCCACCCTTTCCCCGACTAGTGGAGTTTAGTCTCTTTTATCATGGTCGGTCTGTGTGCAACGATGTATTTGTATTAATTATGAGATATGTACAAAAATATGTGCACTGGACTTTAACATCTAGGCCCTCTAGCCTAATAAAAACATAAGTATCCTAGCTTATAATAACTGGCTCACGAGCCTATAAAATATAACATATACACAAAGGCTCGTTGGCCTCAATATTCCGCACACTTAATATGTTGCGCGCAGTATCCTGGAATGTGCCCAATTCATCATTTTATTGCGTAGTACATGCGTGCACTACACCATGTAAGATGCATGTCAAAATATATAACACAACTCACCAGCTTAAGTACATTTGCATTTACATTTACAATTGGGTTCAGCCTAGGGATATTACAATCCCCTCCCCTTATTTATGCACTATCCTCAATGCATCATGTACACATATTCAACAAAATTTTCAAAAATCCTTAGTGCATTATATACTATGTACCATTCAAATTCTTTAAAATCTACAATCGTTATCTATTGAAATCTTTTCATCCATCTAGTGCTCTACATTTCATCACCAATTTTGGTACTCATACTGCAAGTTGAAGTCAATTACTCTATTCCATGGAGCTACTTTAGGAAATAATTCAGCTCATTGTTCCTTATTACATGCTTCAATTAAACTTCAATGAAGCAACAACTAGTTGTAGATCCATGATGTTCCACCCAGCCTTATATCTCACTGCTGATAAAATCTCAACAACATATCATCCCCAAGCATGGGATATGACTCCATCAGGAAAATGGCTTCCCAAGATAACCATAAACCACAATCAATATCAACATAGTCTAGGCCAAGGTACCAAACCTCAGCAGCACTCCAACCAATGGTCTCTCTTCCCCACATGCCTGTACAACCCAAGTTAGTATGCACCTTTACTATCCAAGAGTCCATTAGCTACACAAATTCCCTTCCAGGGCTCCAGTACAGGCTGGACAAGAAGTCTCAGAGCACCATAGCTCCAAGAGTTCCAACTTTAATCATTATCATCTCACTTGCATCATACACATGCAGTTATCATGAGAGAGCATCATAAAAATTCCATTTCAAAAATCAAATTAATTTCATAAGGAATTCGACTTTTCCCAAAATATGAAATTCTATTTCATAATTTTTCATCGTTATTGGAATAACAAAATGTATTTTTCCTTATGGATTTCAGCAAGCACCACACTAAATATGAATTTTCCTACAATGATTAAATATTGCATACAACCAACAAATTGTCAGTATTTTTTGTACATCATAATTCAACATGTATAATACCTTATGCCGTGATCTTAGAATTGCCTACACCTAGCAATTCAATCACAATTACCAACCAATTCAACCAAATAGAATGACTCATCATTCTATGCATCTGCATGCTCATAATTAATAACAGTAAGTTAATTTCTTTAATTTTCTAAACAAAAATTTTCTGTAGTCACTATTCCTGTGACCACCTCACTTGCATCTTTCATGTTGCAATGTTTGATAGTTCCTGAAATGTTCTAAACTTCATGAGTTAGCAACATTTCAAACATTAGTATAATTATTTCCATGCAAAAACATATATACATGCACTCACAAAATGCATTCAGCGAAATGCATTTAAGTATACAATTCCATCATGTATGAGTGCAACTCTGCCACTTACCATCCATGAGTCCAACTCTCAATGCCTATTTATTCAATGCACCCTTGCATTGATTTTAAGAATGAGCTTTATCTAAGTCATGCATTTCACCATCTATAAATTGGAAATCTGGCCAATGTCTTGACACATCTCCACACACTTCCCATTGTCTTCACAATTACTTGGATGCCTTCCTTTTCGACCTGAACACTACACCAAGAATACAATTTTGTAGTGTTTATTAGTGTTAGAAAAAAGGTTGCAGTCCAAGTTTTATTTAAAGTATGAATCTCATTGGGTGTTTGTGTGGCACATAACCTTTCTATAACCATACCTTGCCATATCCAACCATGTCCTAGTCTCATACATGACTAGCTTTCTTAGCATCATTCCTATAACAAATTATTATCTTTTATTTTCTCTAGTTATTCCCTCATAACCAAATTAACATGGCATGCTACTATGTCAGTGTGTGCATTCAAGAGATAAAATATTTGATAAATATAGCATGCCTCTAGCCCTTACCACACCTAGTGGTAACTTAATCCTGTCAATGCACCTAAACAATACCATGCAGTGTAGTTTAAAATTCAATTTGGGGAAATTCTTACCTATGTTTCCGTTTGGCAATTATACAACATAATTTTTAAACAAGAATACTTACCTGCATAGCTGGAATTAAACAATTTCAATGCTACTTGATTAGTTGATGTCAATAGAATCTCTTATGCCTCTTTATCGGTCTTATAATCAACATTCTAGCCTTATGTTGCTCCCTTCCATGTGCAACAACATTAGTAGCAACACTTGCAAATATGAAAGCATTCCCACTCTTTATGGTTGTCCCAAGAAGCCATAAAATACTTGCTGCTACAGTAATCGTAACAAATTATTTCTTCCTGGATCACATTTCCTTGTTTATCCCATAATTCTTCCATTCTTCTGGATTCCTGAATCTTCATGTGCTCTTCACTGTAACCACTGTGCATGAATATTTATGATCTGAGCACTTTCTAGCCAAATCACTCTTGGTTTCCTTTTATTTTCCATCCAAATACTAAACTGATAATAACCTTCATCTTTATTTACTTCTTGGATCCATTTATCCCAACTCATACTTGGATGAATTATAATTCCAATCATGTTGTCCTATATACTATGGATCTTCAACATCCATTTATTTTTCGAACTGAACTATTCCAGTTTTTCCTTGACTGAATAATTTAGTATTTGAGTTTTCTTGCATTCTTCTCCACTCCTTGCCAACTAGCCTCAGACTTGGCTTGCATAGCCAATCTCTTATCATACTGTAGGGATGCACATATGCCTCCTTCCCTGGCTGCATAGAATTAATTAAAAGCACTTAATGTTTCTTTTACTTTACTAACATAATTCAAGTGGTACTTCCACCCCTTGTAAATGTCACTCATGATTCTATGGCACTTGAGATAGATTCTTCTCAAGAACCACCTCTTTTACATTCAAAACTATGCATAGAACCATTTTATTTTTCATGGTTCTTTACTGACTCTCTACAGAGATTCATTTCTATTTTAAGTCTTTCTTTGCTCAATCTCTCCATGCTATCGTGGAAATATCTTCAATACCCTTGGAATGAATAATAATCCTCTATTATTCTTGCTTTCCCTCTTGGAGTGTTTTCATTCATTCCCATTTGTTGGATATCTACCCATGAATTGTTCTTCCATTATTCTAGGATGTTCACAGACTTCCAACTACATATTATGCTGATATTAATTTTCAACATTCCACTATTATTTGGATCCCTCCGATCCAACTCTTACATGACCCAATTCTATTTCCAGTCATGTTTTCTGAGTAACCTTGGACAGTTAACACCAACTTCCTTCTTGAGATACTTGATTTATCATCACTTGGATTTTCTTTATGGGTATTACTTTCCCCTATCTTGACCATCTGATTTTAACCTGCCTTGCATAATCCACATCTATCATGCCATATTGATACCCTTCATACCAATATTCCACTGCGCACTCTGATAACCATAAGGAAAGAATTAATCTAACATTGCATATCTAGTCCCTGGGTATCCTGCACTTCTTATCCATATATGCATTAATCCTCTTTGTTTATCCGATTACTATCATTATGATAGTCAATTCCTTTTATAATAGATCTTACTCCCATGCATTCCTTTATTTGTATATTGATTTATTTGGGAGAGTTCACTAAATCATTCACTACATGATGTATTCCTCTACCCATATTCCATTGAATACTTGACTAACATGAGAGGACTTCATGTAGTGGCTTCCAAAGAATTTATGGCTGCGCCAAGGTTCATACCTTAACCTTTTGTAGTCTTGGCTTTTGATCATCTTACAAAATATTTTGTCATAGCATTTTTTCCCTAAGTACCTCTGCTTAATTTTAACTAAACTTCAACCTTCTCACCTTTTAATAACTAAAATTTTTTAACTCTGTAAAAATCCGCAACCACCTAAATTTGTTATGCAAAATAATTTAACAAATTTATGAAATTATGTATAATTTTGTGCCAATAATGCATCAGAATTATTCTTCTAATTTCATGTGAAATTCCTTCCTAAATCAATTTTCTGGGTGAATAATTTTATTTCTCTGTCTGATACCTTTCCAACACCTGCTCCCATGCTCAATTCTGAGTCTTGGGAAGAAAGTTATGGCTAATTGAAAATTGCCCAATAACTTTTTTGTTTTGTTCATACTTCAACTTGCACAACTCTGTGCTATAATATGCATTTTTGCACCTACTCCTTTGGAATTTTCATAGGAGCTCAATTGGGTTTCTTAATATACATCTTATGGACACTCTTTCCAAGTTTCACCTCATTATAGGTTCCACGTTGCTAGTTACAACTTATTGAAGTTCCATACCAAAATACCATATTGTAACTCATATGCTATAGGTAACTTCTTTTCTATATTAAACACCTTTAACGTGCCTAGAAATTTAATTCATCTCTTGGAATGTATTCTATGGTTCAATAGATTTCCATTGACTACTCCTGCGCTTCAATCTGATTCTGGAGAAGAAAGTTATGGCTCTTTGAAGCTGTAACTTTCTCATAAAGGCTATGTTTGTCGAACGGTTTACACCATTAGAAAGATCTCTCTGAGTTCTTTAATTTGAGCTGCAAAGACAAATTGTACCTTAGATACACCTTTGTCTCGTGGTTTTTGAGTTGCTAAAAATGATCTTAAGGCCCTCAAAAACACGTTGCAAAATGATGATGTTCAAATGATATAAAGCGTCGTAGAAAATCGGTGATTTTCTATTGTTGTTCACCCTCAAAATGACTTCGCGTGCACAATTTTCAATCTATGCACCCATATTCACCATGCACAACAACAACACAAGGTAACTCGTGCGTCGTGCACTTTAAAACCACTATGTATCACTTCTCCTTTGCACCAATAACTTGCATACTACTTTTGTGTTGCATGCCCATAACTTGCGTGCATTACTTTTATGTTGTGTGCAAACATCCACCACGCGCAAATATTCCGCGCACATTTCACTCGATGCGCTGCACCATGCTAGAGTTTAGTATGTCTCCACCGTGCATTAAAACTCTGTGCGCTCCACTAACTAAGTTGTCACGTGACAACATATACCCACATTGTGCACGCAACTACCAAACTCCACTTTGTTGTGTCAATATTGCACACACCACTCATGCCACTATTATGAGTGTGCACACCGTGCGCACTTCTTATGAGTATGCACACTGCGCAATGATAAATTTAGCGCACACACCCGAACACAAACATTTTTCCATGCGACACCGAAATTTAGTGCACACACCCGCACACTAACATTTTTCCACGCAGTGCTAAATTTTACTTATCCCAAGCTTTTCACTACTTCACATGCATTTTTAGTGTGCCCACCTGTGCACATTCATTTTTATGTGCATCAATTCCTCATGAATTTTGTTGCAGAAATTGGGGCTTTTGCTTAGCTTTTTTACCCAATTTACCATAGACATTCTGCAACTACAAAATTCTTTCAATTTCACCCCGATAACACCAATTCAACCTCTACAATTACAAATTTCCATGGGTTGACATTTCTGGAATGAACTCACCCAAAATCAATTCATGAATTGAGAATTTTAATTATGAATTCCGCTCCATCTGTCATGTTTTTACTGTAACTTCAAATTCGACCCATTCTAGATCCAAATTTGCTATAATAGATATTAAATCGATAATATCTCACCACTTGGCCGAATTTCTCAATTTTCTCATGAATTTACCAACCGAAATTGGGGCTTTTCCCAATTCCGTGTCGTTGTTTCTAAATTTACCATGGACGCTCTATGACTTGAAATTTGGCCATTTTGAATTAAATCCTCTGTATAATTTCTCTTCAACTCAACGTGTTTGGCCCATTCATGCTCAATGTTGAAAACTGAAGCTTTGATACCATTTTGTAACATCCCTAGCCACCAACAGGGTGGGCCATGCCACTTCTCAGACACTTTACTTAGCTCTGATACCATTTTGTAACATCCCCAACCACCAACAGATCGGGCCATACCACTTCTCAAACGATTTACTTATCTCTGATACCATGTTGTAACATCCCCAACCACCAACAGGCCGGGCCACGCCATGTAAGAGAACACTTTTGTTCTCTGTGTGGAACATACTATAACATACTCAACATCCAAACTGAGCTATGCCACATACAATCTTCTATATGCATGCGATTAAAAATATATACATGCATAACGCTTGCGAAAGCTTATATATAAAACATGACAAGACAAATACGTTATGTAAATGCACATATTCACACTGAAATAGTAGTAAACATATACATGCAGCATATACAAGAAATACCCATAAAAATAAACATAGTTATAATCGCACATATGATAACCCATAAAAATATGCACATAAATAACACTTTAGCATGTAAATTTATCACACAGTTGACACTTATCTTGGTAGGAATGTCATCAATTGTGTGCATACCTTCCATGAACCTCCCAGCCTTATACCACATTATTCATCACTCTCACCAATGAGTCACCCCTAAGCTGGGTCTAAACTCCACTCGTGTAAAGGGTTCCTAACCAGGCTAATGGCTCATGGAAAACATAAAAGAATCCATCACAGGTGCCTACTCAAACTAACATGCTACAATATCTCATTCCCAACATGCCTGTCCCACCCAAGGAAGTGTGCCCCTTCTCTTCTCAACTTTCCCTTGGTTGCCCCACTTCCCTTCCAGGGCTTCAACAACAAGTCAGACAAGAAGTCTCAGAGCCCTGCAGCTTTAATTTAGCGCCTTCAGGAAATCAATTCACAACAATTCTCTCACTCAGAGAATTGCTCATGGGCCTGACAACCTGCCTCTTCAATATCCCACGGGCCTGACAACCCGCTTCTTCAGTCCAACCCCCATGCTCACCAGCTAGATGAACATATATGGATATGGATACCGGTTTAGGTATAGTGACATGAAGTTATGGAGGTCAACTGACTACATGAGTGAAATCTCATGGGATGGCTGCATGGATGAATGCATAATAGAAAGAATGATAGAAGGAGTGCTAGAAATGAACTAAGTCCCCACAATATCTATGCATGTCCCCAACTCGACACTTGTCATGTTGGGAGCTAATTTTTCCCACTTGTCCCTAACTTTAGAACTTAGGATAATATAATTATCCATACTTTATACTTTAAGAAATATTAATATAATATTCCTTTTTGGCTTAAGCTCCCTAGCTTATCCCTTTTCCTTAACTTTTGGCCCCCACCCTCTCCCCGACTAGTGGAGTTTAGTCCCCCATCTCTCTTATTGTGGTTGGTCTGTGCTCAACAATGTATTTATATTAATTATGAGATATGTACAAAAACAGGCGCACTGGCCTTTAACATCTAGACTCTCCGGCCTAATAAAAACATAAGCATCCTAGATTATAATAACTGACTCACCAGCCTATAAAATATAACATATACACAAAGTATTGTTGGCCTCAATATCGTGTGCACTTAATATGCTACGCACGGTATCCTGGAATGTGCCCAATTCATCATTTTACTTTGCAGTACATGCACACACTACACCATTGAAGATGCATGTCAAAATATATAACACAACTCACCAACTTAAGTACATTTTCATTTACATTTACAATTGGGTTCATCCTAAGGATATTACATCTTGCCTCCCTCTCAAATGGGTCGGAAGGAATATGGATCGCTATCCCTCCTTATGAGTAGATATAAGAATTATTTATCTCTCTGAGTTATCTATCAAACACGTTGCAACTCCACTAACTAAATGTGACACCCTGATGGATAGAAGGCTTAGAAAAATGTGTTGTATGGCTCAAAGGAAGTGCCTTATCCTGATCTGAATTGAGTTATGAAGGTTTAGGTTCACTAGGCCTCCTCAGGAAGAGAGACTCACTATACCTATGATGTCTCCTATAGAACTCACATTGGAATCTGAATGCTAGAGTTGGATCTCTAATCTCCATGCTCAATCTGACTTTAGATATGTAATGAAAGAAATGAAAAACATGTGTGGTCTCTCCAACTCTCTAGGTGTTTCTCTCAACACTGAATCTAATCCCACGATGTCTTCCTCCTAGAGTCCACAAGTATCCTCAAGTTCACCTAAATCTGGGTTTCCCTTCATAGCTCTGGTTTCAATTATCATATCATCAATAAAGACCCATTAGGTCTCTTTTTCGCTCCTTATATCCACTGAAACTCTAATTCTTCGTTGACTTTTCACTTAATCATTTTTCCTAAGTTTTCTAATTTAATATTTACTTAAGCACGTAATTACCTTTTTCCTCTTAGTCACTTAATGTCACTTTTAAATTATAACATTTCCCTAGTGAAATGACATCAAATGAACATTTTCTCTTGTTTCTTCTTGGCTATTGTCTGAAGGGGATCATCAAAGGGCATTCAGTCTTCACAGTCTCTTGTAAGGAACCCAATCTTTATATTCTCCCCTTCAAAGTCACGGGTCTACTGGAAATCCATGGGAATGATAGCGGACCACCTCCAGAAGGAGAAAGCCACTGCTGACCTAATGTCATTACTGGACAGGATGGCAGACTCGGGGATGTTAGAGAAGGCATACATCATATTTCTTGTGGTCCACCAATTTTTTTTACGTCCCATAACCTTCCATAGTTGGGTCCCCAGTTTGGTAGTCAATCGGTTGCCATTGTGTCTCGATAATGTTGCTTTGGGAACTTTGGGTTTGGGAAAGAGCATGAGAGACAAGCCATCTCGAGCGTCTTCCCTTACACATCTGGGGACCCGCAGAGTGTCCAAGGTGGCTTTGTCTAAAATTCCTGTCACAAAAATATTGAATCTTCTTTGGTACATACAGAGTTTCACCTCCAAGTGGTCGTCGAACAGGGCTATGGGTGGTGTGTCATCTTGGTTGAGACGCGGTAGATATCTGAATGTTGTAAGAAATCTCTTCAAGTCTGTGAGTCGACCATGCATTTCTCCTTTCTTCAAGTTGCTCAACACGTCAAATGTTGAGACAACAGTGATAAGCTCCTCCTACTACTTCATCGTCCCGATCGTGACTCTACGACTGTTATATCCTCGTATGTGGGAAGAAGTTGTCTTCACCATCAATAATGCCACCAGAATAGCAAAGGCTATCAGCCCTCTGCACACATATCGTATTCTCTCCATTAATAATTGCCTTGAAGATGATAATACTTATTTCATATTTTTTTTCTATGAACTCAAAAAAGTAATCTCTTCGCTCCCTTCCATCGCTACTTTATAATTCAATTCTTTCAGTTAGATACAACTCCCGCCTCTGTAATTTATATTTTTCAGAAAAACTTTACGATTATTTTAATCTTCCA
>ML778192.1:1110328-1121487 GCA_009831015.1 Picea engelmannii | reverse complement strand
AATAAATTAATTGATTTGAAATTCAAATGGAAAATGGTATTTGAAGAAAATGAAAGTAACGTTTATCTTACTAGGAAGGGTCTGCGTCCATTTACATGGATAACATTAAAAAAATAAAATATACAAATACAGGTGTCCCAACTAAAACAGGAGAATAGAATTCAACAAAAATGGATAAATAAAAATAAATAATAATGGAATCTACCAATTGAAATTGAAAGGTCAATTTCCACGATATATTCTCATTCATTTTATAGAATATATTCATATAACCATATATATTTAGGGAATGTCTTTCTCATCCTTCTCCCAATGAGTTTCGCTCGATACTTGATTTTCTGACATCATCTCATCCTTCGTGTTCATGTTCCTCTCATATCTAGAATTGAAGCTAATGGACTCATAATGTTCTATGAATAATAGATTGTAAGATCTTTTCAATTGGAAGGTTTTAAATATTATTTCATGTCTCAATTCCAAGTTTTATTAGGTTTTAATAAATAAATAATATTGTTGAAACTACAAGTGGTTTGGTTGGGATTAAGTGATTTTTTTTACTATAATTATAAAGTAGCAATAACCACATTTAAGTAAAAGGTAGTTTAGATAGGTCTTTCTAATTGTGTTTGATAACTTGAATTGAACATGCGTGGTGATTTTGCATGTGGTTTTAGGTGGAACAACTTGTTTAAGATATATTTAATAGTTAAGAAATTACAATAATGACATGCATGTACAAAACTTCACATAGAGAGTGCATGCATGTAAAAATAACCAAACCAATATTTAGTTAGACCTTGAAATGACTATATCTATACTAGAATACTAGTAAAAGCATGGAACAATGCCTAGAGATAACATGTGTTGCTAGATCATTGGTATGTAATCCCGATATGTGACATGCATGAGTTTACTACTGCATGCAACACTGGATCTACTGTTGGAATATGAATCCGATGCATGCACAAGAAAGACTCCTCTGAATCTAATGATATATGTCCCAATGAAGTTTCATTCTTCCCTAGAAGACTCGAACTGGATGGATCTACCATTGCTATGCTCTTGGATCTCTCTATCACTGCCAGAAGTAATTTTTCCAAATGTTGGGAATGCCCTTGCGCTGGCTAACACTAAAAGATTGTCCAAAGTAGATTACATCATTAGAATATGATGGAACCTGTCTCGAATGGAGTGCCTTGCCTCCCTCTCCAATGGGTCGAAAGGAATATGGCTCGCTAGATCTCTTGATGAGTAGATATGATGATTTGTGATCTCTCTGATCTATCTATCAAACACGTTGCAACTCCACTGACTAAATGTGATGCCCTAATGGATAAAAGGCTCAGAAAATTGTTTTGGATGGCTCAAATGAAGCGCCTCCCCTAATATCAAATGGTTTATGAGGGTTTAGGTTCTCTAGGCCTTCTCAAGAAGAGTGGCCCACTATACCTTTGATGTCTCCTCTAGAACTCATGCTGGAATCTGACTATTGGAGCTAGATCTCTGATCTCCATGCTCAATCTGACTATAGATATGTAATGAAAGAAATGAAAAACATGCGTGGTCTCCCTAACTCGCTAGGATGTGTCTCTCAACACCGAATCCAATCCCTCCGTGTCTTCCTCCTGGAATCCACAAGTATCCTCAAATTCACCTGAATCTGGGTTTCTCTTCACAGCTCTGGTTTCAATTCTCAAATCATCAATAACAACCCATTAGGTCACTTTTCCTCTCCTTATATCCACTGAAACCTTAATTCTTCATTGAATTTTCACTTAATCATTATTCCTAAGTTTTTTGATTTAAAATTCACTTAAGCGCTTAATTACCTTTTTCCACTTAGCGACTTAGTGTCGCTTTCAAATTATAACATTTCCCTAGTGAAATAACAAAAAATGAATATTTTCCCATGTTTCTTCCTGGATATAGTCTAAAGGGGATGTTTAGACTACTAATCCCTCCTCTCTAGATTCCTCACTCAAAAAGTGACATTACAGTCCTCCCTTCCCAAGATTGTTTTTCCTTAAGCAACATCAATATAGGGTGTTGCAAAATCTAATCACTCTCCCAAGTAGCATCCTCTACTGGAAGTCCCCTCCATCTGGCCAAACACTCTCTCATGATCTGGCTCCCCAATTTCCTCTCTCTGAACTCCAATATATCTTTCTGGATCAAATCTAACTATCCCTTGTCATCCAAAGGTGGTAGCTCCTCATAAGTGCTAATGAATTGTCCCATTTTTTTCTTGAAGCAGGAAACATGGAACACGTTGTGAATTCGGCTCCCCTCTGGTAGTTCTAATGCATAGGACACTTCACCCACCCTATGTATGACCTTGTATGGTCTATAGAATTTAGTTTTAATCTTATCTAGCCCATTCTTCTTCAAAGATGTCTACCTATATGGTTGTAGCCTCAATAATACTAGATTCGCAACCTCAAATATACACTTTGCCCCATATCTTTTTGGATTCACCTTCTATCGATTATCCGCTAACTATAGATTATCCTTTAATACCTTGAGAATCTATTGACTCTATACTATCCATTCTTTCACCTTGGGAGCCTTGTTGTCTCCAAAAACCAAATCAATCAAAGTGGGAGCATAATATCCATATAATGCTCTGAATGGGGTCATACCTATGGACATGTGGAAGGTAGGGTTGTAACAGTGCTCTCCAAGATGTAACTACCTTACCCACACTTTCTGATGTCTACTCACATAGTTACTCAAGTATCCCCCTATCCACTTTTTGACTATCTCAGTCTCTCCATCAGTCTGGGAGTGGCGAATGGTGTTGGATGTCAACTATGTACCAACCAATCTAAATAACACCTGCAAAAATGTGTTGATGAACCAAATGTCTCTATCACTGAATATACTGTGTGGCGACCCATGAAGTCTAAAGATCTCTTTGAAGAACAACTCTGCCACTTGCATGGTGTTGTATTCTATAGGAATCGTGAAACAAGTGAACAAAGTTGGTCAATTTGTTTACCACTATGAATTTGCAGTCCTTACCCTGAGCCTTATGCAGGCTTGTAATGAAGTCCATGGATATACTTTCCCATTTATTCTCTAGAATAGGGAGTAGTTGAACCAACCCTGTTGGGAGTGTCTTCTCTGACTTGTTCTACTGACAAGTGAAACACTTGTTGATATGTCTCGTCACATCCTTCTTGAGACCCTTCCAAGAGAATCTATCCATAACTTGCATGTATGTCTTGAAGAATCCCTAATGGCCTGCTAAAGGTGAGTCATGTACTACCGCTAAGATCTTCTTTTTTAGACTAGATCCAGGCATAAGGTAGACTCAATATTTATATAAGATGACCTCATCTATGGCTCTGTGCTTGTCGTCATGTACCTTTCCATCCAATAAATCACATGCAAACTTATTCTTGGAATATTTTACTAAAAATTGTAATTTCCAATCTACTAAGATCTCCATCTCGATAGTGTTCTCAAACCCTCTGTTTGGGGGTCTCCCTGTTGACATCAGACCAAAAACCTGCTCATGCTAACTCAAGAAATCCCTTATCTATGCCTGATATTGTTTGTGTCTATCTAAATCCCTCCACATGGTGATCACACACTCTGTTGCATATGATACTCCCCCATGTTTGAAGATCCTCTCCATCCTCTTTGCTAAATTTGTCATGGTTGCCCCTGTTGACATACCCCTCAATACAATATTCTTCCCGTCAATGTCTTTGAATCCCATCTCAATTGTTTGGTAATTGGTATAAATCTTTCCCAAGGTGATCAACCATTGGACTCCCATTACCGCATCTTTTTCAAAAAGGTCAAGCACATAGAATGTACCCTTCATTGTGTAGTTTCCTAGATGTACCTCTAAGTCTGGAACTTGATCCAGAAACTCTATTGTGTGACCATTATCTATTGTAACATCAAAACCCTTAAACTCCTTGGTTTGTAGTTCTCTCCTAGTTACCAATGCATCGTCAATGAAATTTTGGGTTGCCCCACCACCTATCAAGAAAATGGCATGATGTCCCTGAATAATCCCTCTGATATTGAGTGTGTCATACCTAGGGACTCCATAAAGGGTCTCTATGACTCCTCCCTTCACTGGTGCTTGTCTCTTATCCTTCCCATGAGGTTGTGAATCTATCGGTGGCTATTCCCCTACCAATGTTGGTGGTATCCTTTGAGGATTCTCCTCCTCATGTAATTGCTCCTCCTCTGAGTTAATGGACTCGCTATCCTGGGCTTGACTGCCATGTTCCTTCTCATGATTGTCTGTTGCAATCTCAATGTGGTGGATTTGTCCCTTTCCCATGAACTTGTGGTCGAGGACCCATGTATATCTATAGTTTAAGCATAGTTTCTTCCTCATAAGCTCACACCTCATATCAACATCCAAATTCTCCTTACCCTTCTACTCTCTCTGGAATGGTTTCATATCCTAGTCCTTCTATGGCACAAAGGGTTTGGAAAAAGTTTTGGTTTTCGACACTAAGTATGCTAGATCTATAGTGTGTAGGATGGAATCATGTAGTGTGTGAGGTATGTAGGCCTTCACCCATCCTCTCAAGGGTTATGTGAAACCCTCTGTGAAAAGTATGATCAATATAGGCTCTGAAATGTTTGTCATTGTCACGACTATTCTCTAAAACTCTGTGATAAATGCATCAGGTGTAATAGTTTGTATCAACTGGGCTAAGTCCCTAAAGTGGATATATGGATCCCTCCTATCAAACCTATACATAAGTCTCTCTATGAAATACGTGCATGAGGTGATTTGACTGTGACCCAACATCACCAGTCCATGGTGCCACCACTCATGGGCCTCTCCCTCCAAATGCAAAATAGTGAAACTGATGGCTTCAGTTTCTGTCATATGGTTTATCTTGTAGTACATGTTGAGTTTCTATACCCAATCTCTAGAAGTACATCTAAATGATCCAATAAAAGATGGTATAGTGAGTTTCCCTAGTTTCCAAATGAACTCCATATTATTTCTATGTTTTTGTTGTTATTGTCCTCCCCTCCGAGGATATCTAAGATGGCTCCTGAGTCTAAGTCTGAAATACTCTACTAAATTCATGTCATTATGGAACTCTGACCCTAGGGATGCATACTCTCTCCTATAATAAAAAATATCCTATGCTTTTGTGGCCGGTCTCTGTGTTACTAGTTGTTGTGTTGCTGTTGGAAGTGCCCTATGAAAGCTAGGGAATAGTGGCCTGGGAATCCTACTCGATGATGTGTAGGTGCGAGTAGGTGAATGGGGTCTAATACCTACCCCTGAGTTCCCTTGTGTTTCATGGAGGAGATTTTCTCTTGCAATGTTCCCTATAGCCAATCTATCTACCATTTGTACCAAAGACTGATTCATGGCCTACTGACTAGTCACTAAATTGTTAAGAACTTCCATGAAGGTTGCTTCTGGGTCCATGGGTTCTTTTCCACTACCTTAAAACCTTTCATATATGTCTCCCATCCTCCTCTCTTCCTCAAACTCTGAATCACACCCTTCCCTTCTTTTTTCTTCCCATTGTGCCTCTTCCTCTTCCTATAAACTGTGAGAAAAGGGGGGATAATCTAATCTTGGTCCTCTCCTCTCTCTACGCCTGTTGAAAGTGATTAATTCGACACCTATATTCTCAAGGCCCCATGGGTTATCTACTGAACTCATGGAAACTTTAGTCACAGGTTAGCAGTACTAAATCTTTGATACCACTTGTAATATTCCAAATCTGGAGATCTAGATATTAACTCTCGACTTGATCCAGGAGGCTCCTCAGGTCCAGAAAATGATAAAAAATGAAAGTTCTTGGAATCAGATGAAACCAATTCAATTGCATCTGTCTCGTCATACTTATTCCAACCATATATTTACTTCCTCAAATGAGCATCGTATGCGAAGGTTATCGCACTCTGATCGATTTCCCAAACAGGCAAAAATTCAACAGTCAATAGGCAAAAAGTCAATGTTGACATCAGCATGACATCATGCTAACATCATCATGTTAACGTGACAGCGTGACACTTGGCAGCTTACGTGGCGGAGGATGGGTATGTTGAATAGGCAGGCGTGAAAGACGTGGACTATTCATCATTTGACAAGTGTCCCATTCATAGGCAAGTTAAACGGTGCCACGTGGCCTAGACATGGGCTTCCACGTGGCACCCCATCATTCGTTGGTAGATGTAAAAGGAAATGTTGGACTCTAGTATATTTGACCTCAAGACCTTTGCCAAGGGGAGCACTTTAGGCGAGCCGATTACCCATCCACCACCGTGTGAGTTGTTATACCAATGCCACATTAAAATATTTAAAGTGTGATTATGGTATCGGCAGAGGTGGAAGGGGGCTAGGGTCTAGCCCCACCCCACGATCAGATTGCTACCATACAACCCACATGTCAATAGTTTGGCACTCCACTACACAGATAAGATATGGGCACAAGGGCCATGGGATATGGCTTAACCACCAATGAGAATTGATGCCATATGAGTTGGGGCGGTCACCAGCAGTTGAGTGCACCAATCAGAACCTTGGTCATATCATATATACATGCGACCAAAGATAGTGGAGGTAATGACCAGTGCACATCCCCTAGGGGGTTGGCACTTGGCCATATTAATCCATATGACCCTTCATCAGGTGTGCGCGCCCAGGCCAGAGGGGATAATTTTATTTTTTTGTAACAGAGTACCTATTTTAGTATAGTTTTGGCCCATATTGGGCATTTTTGGAGATATCTTGGCCATTTGTAGGGGGATTTGATCCCAAAAGAGTCCAAATATTTGTGGGAAGTTGGGCTTCTCCAACTGAGCATAAAAACTATATAAACCAAGCTTATTGATCTTGAGGGGGTACTTTGTATGTAGGGAATGTAAAGGGGAGTTTGAGTTAATGGCCCATTTCTCATGTTTTGAGGGGTATTTAGTCATGTTTTGAGAGGATATTGTTGAGGCATGTGTGCATGTGCACAAGGAGGTATTGTACAACAGATAAAAATCTTGTTTGTAACAACAAGAACCATTGTAAAGAGAACTTGAGCATTTAAATATCAATAAAGAGGTCCTACACTTGGAAGCAAGCCTAGAGACGTAGCCACACATTGGTGAACTCCATTAACAAGTTCTTGTTGTCTATTTCTCTTTCTTTTTGTTGTTATATTCTCTTATTTGTAGCATGGTCTATGATGGATGAACTCTTTAATCATTCATGAGCATCTTTTTAATGTCAATTTGTTATTAATTCCTTCCAGTTTTGGATCAAGTCTTTTGGTATCAGAGCTTTTGGTTGTTTTGGAAGGTTTAACCAGTGCAGGATTGGATGCTCACAAGATCCAAATCTTGGAGAGGCGAAGAACCATTGGTTGAATTCATTTCTGAGATAGAACAAGTTTTGAGGAAGAAAAGAATGGCTTCAGAAGGAGAAACTTCTCCACTAACCAAGAAGTTCGAATAATCATTTTTATCCATGTCAGAAATGGTCAAAGTGTTATATGATGATTTCTTGGAGAGAAAGAAACCTGTTCTAGAAGAATTTTTCATGAAGGGAAAAAGTGAAGGGAAAGGAGAATCTTCAAAGCCTCCTCCTTCACCACCTTCACCACCATATTCTCCTTCTTCTTCAAGTTCTACTTCAAATGCTAGTTCTCATTCTACAACATCTACCATACAAAAACAAACACATAAGAATAAGTCTAACATGCCTTTGTTAAATATTGATGTTAAGTTTGAGTTGCCTTCATATGATGGAGAACTAAATGAGGAAAAGTTAGATAATTGGATAAGACAAATTGAAGTGTATTGCAGGATATAGAAAATCATAGATGAGGAGACTATGATCTAGCTTTCTAGTCTCAAGATGGGAGGAACCACCCTTGTGTGGTGGGAAATCAGGACAAAACAAGATCTTAAAAATTTATGTAATACCCTCTCTTCATGGATTCATTTTACATCTTTTTTACGAAAGGAATTTTATCCTCTATCTTACATGAAACAAGCTATTATGTCATGGCAAAACTTTAGACAGTTAAAAGGACAAATTGTTCAAAGTTATACACAGGAGTTTCGAAAAAGAGATTTATTGTTGGGAATACCATTGGATAATCAAGAGAGATTGCTTAAGTATATAGGTGGTTAGCATATTTATTTACGACATACCATTCTTATGTTTAATACAACTAGTTTAGATGAGGTGTGTGTGCAAGTGACTCATCTTGAATCTAGAGGAAAGAATGTGAATGTTGATTTTGTAAAACCATTTAAACCAACTGAAGGAAAATTCAAAGGCAAGGGTAAAGAGAAGTTCAAAGGGAGGAAAACTAATATATTGAAGAAGGAAAAGCCTACATGAACTCATTGTAATAAATAAGGCCATAGTGAGGATCGTTGTTGGATCCTTCACCCATAATTGAAACCATCAAAGTTCAGAAATAAAGGGAAGAAAAAGATGACTGCAAAAGATCAAACATATTTGGGGTCTGATTCAAGAGATGAGACCGAGGTCACAATCACGGGAATCAAAGGTAAAAATTATGAAGCTAGTACAAGTTCTTCAATTTAGCCTTTAACAGTTGATAATGAAGTTGAAGAGGTCAAACGAATAGAACTTTTGCACATTAGAGTAATTTCCAAACATACAAAAATTGATACTCTATTTGACAGTGGCTCACAAGTAAATTTGATATCAAAGACAATTGTTAAAAATTTGGGATTAATCACTACACCTCATAAGAAGCCATATCCTTTAGGATGGATTCATAATTATAATCAGTTGTAAGTGAATACACAATGTGTTCTAAAGTTTGCTATCAATTCACAGTTTATAGATGAGGTTGAGTTGGATGTGGTTCCACTAGATATATGTGGTATTGTACTTGGGAGTCCATATCTGTATGATAGAAAGGATATATTCTATCATGAAGACAAAAAGTATCAATTAACTAAAGATGGAAAATAATATGTTGTAAGGGCTCATCAGAAGAAATTGAATCTATCACTAATCAACTTAGGGAAAATGAAGAGAATTGTAGATGTCAATAAGAGATATTTACTAATGGTAATAAAAGCTAAAGACACTGTCGGAATTGATACTTTCAAAGATTGTGATACAAAGTTGAAAGATGACTTAGTTATAATTGTTTTTGACTATGATGAGATATTTCAAGTCCCGAAAGGATTACCTCCAAAGAGACAAGTTGAACATGAGATACAACTACAATAGGATGTTCCTCTTCCTAACATTGGAATGTACAGGTTATTAGTTTTGGAAAATGTAGATATAAAGAAACAGGTACAAGAGTTGGTTGAACAAGGGGTCATCAGACCAAGTGATTCTCCATGTGGGTCACCTATCATCCTAGTGCCAAATAAATATGGCACATGGTGCATGTGCGTGGACTTCCGAGACTTGAAAAAGATCACGGTAAAAAATTATTACCCTTTGCCTCGCATTGATGATTTATTAAATCAATTGAAACATGTGGTTTATTTTACTAAGTTAGACTTAAGAAGTGGGTACCATCAAATTAGATTTGTTGAATAGGATATATGAAAAACTACTTTTAAAACAAAAAATGGATTATTTGAATGGTTAGTGATGCCATTTGGGCTTACTAATGTACCTGCTACTTTTATGCAGGTAATAAACGATGTTTTCAGGCCATTCATTGATGAGTTTGTAATAGTCTACTTAGATGATATTCTTATTTTCAGTAGGACCAAGGAATATAATGTCTAGCATGTTAGGTAGATACTTTCAGTGTTGTAGAGAGAGAAAAATTTTGTAAAGTTGTCAAAATGTGAATTTGACAAAACATCTCTTGTATATTTGGGTTACATTATAGGGTGTGGAGAGCTTAAGATTGATCCCTCTAAAGTTGAGGTCATTGTAAATTGGCCAAAGCCTACAAATGTAACTGAAATAAGAAGCTTCATGGGGGAAACACAATATTGGAGGAATTTTATTGCAAACTTCTCTCTAATTGCAACATCTTTACATGCATTAACAAGTGTGAAAAGGGGATTCCAGTGGGGAGGAAGCCAACAAAAGGCTTTCGATACTTTGAAAGTAAAGATTAGTACAACTCTTGTTCTGGCATTTCCAGATCTCCAATGGTATTTTGAAATTGAAATCGATGCAAGTGACTATGCCATGGGGCCAGTGTTGATGCAGCACCAAAATCCCATATGCTATCATTCCAAGACCTTCACTACAACAATAATTAACTATCCAACGTATGATAAAGAATTGTATGCTTTAGAACAAAGTGTTAAAAAGTGGAAACATTACTTAATGGGCAAATAAACAATAATACATACCGATCATCGACCATTACAGTATCTACAATCACAAACTAAGCTACAACAATCAAGGCATTTTAGATGGATGGGGTTTTTGCAGCAATTTCATTTGGTCATCAGATATAAAAATGGCATTCATAATAAAGTTGTTGATATGTTATCAATACCTCCTAGTACAATTTCTACAATCCTTAATCACAATTCAATTACTCATGAAAGTCACATTGAACAATATGTTGAGAACAAATATTTTAAGGAAGTTTATGCAACTTTAAGTCATGGTAAAAGAGCATAAGAATTGAATTATCATATTAAAGACAAACTTTTGTATCATTTGGGAAAATTATGTATTCCAGAAAGTGAAAGGTTCCATGTGATTAGGGAGGCACATACTTCTCTTATAGCGGGACATTTTAGTGTATACAAAATAGTTGCTCAGTTACAAAGATTTTGTTATTGGCCTCGAATGCATGAAAATGTGTCTAAGTATGTAAAAGGATGTATTATGTGTGCAATAAGCAAACCAAGTAACAAAAATCTAGGATTGTACACTCCACTTCCTATTCCTTCTATACCATGGTGTTCGTGCTCGAATCGTCGCCAGGTGAGCAAGAATGGGAGCACTAGCATGCCCTGTTGGGCTCAGCAAGGCAGAACAGGTTTGCTGTGGATCAAAATGGGTTAACAGAGAATAGAAAACCAAACGAAATAAAATCTACCTAAGATTTGAAAAGCAAATAACATTACAACCATAAACAAAACTTCAAACGTGAGACAAGGGAGTTCCCAGTGGTTTCAAGGCTTGATCTATTAACAAAAAACCAAAGCACACGCTGTAGAAAGGGATAATGGTTCCTCTTCCCTCCAGC
>ML778192.1:1059574-1089653 GCA_009831015.1 Picea engelmannii | reverse complement strand
GCAGTTAGAAAATTTTGTTAGTCGGCATGGTTGTTGTGAAAGATAAAATGTATTAATAAACTTAAAATGGAAGGACATGCATTTCCCTCCCAGGGTGAGAATAATAATGCCAACGACCATACTAGGAGATGGAATTATTACCTGAGCACCTGGGTGGCCCCACACTCTCCTCCGTCGGGATATCGTGAATCGCGACTTCGAGCTGCAAGAGTTTATTGTATGCAAAAACCCTGAAATGCCGAACCCCGACTCTTTTAGATCCTCTGACACGCGTCCTCCAAGCGAACGGTTCAGATCTTGTCGGGAAATCGCGGATCACGATTCCCTAATGCACTAATTCTTTGCTCCCAGGATCTCCGATATCCCATTCCTTCGATGGATTCCTACCACCTGTCCACCGAACGGACGGTCCAGATTATGTCGAGGTTTCCGACCTGGATTTTCCCTGATCTCTTGTCAATGGGAATGTTGATTTTCCCGATGCGCCTAAACGTCGATGGCGCTGGATCTCCGCCACGTGTCCTTCTACCAATGGACAGTCCAGATCCCATCGGGATTTCGCGACTTCCGATGTCCTGGTTCCTTTGACCCTGAGAATGTCGATTTTCTGAATGGCGATATCCCGATGACTAAACCTCGTGCAGCTTCCGCAGATCCAACGGTTGACAGGTACCTGCTCCTGATCTGACGGCTGTCGGGATTTCTCCGTGAGATCCGACGGCTGTCGGTCCTCCTCTCCTGTACGCTTCTTCTGGTGCTCCTCCTAGATGTGAACTATTCGATGGTCCAGATCTGTTCTCTAGCCGATCTGACGATGACTATTGCTCCTCCTGAGCTCCTGCACTTCTTTCTGCCTTGGAAGAATTTCCAAAGTTCCAAAGGCCTTGACCTTTGTCTTCTATTCTCTCTTGCGCGAACTCCTCAACCTTGAGTTCCGCAAATGTGCGTAAAAGCGATGTTTTTTCTAAGCTTTTATCCTCGTATCCTTGGAGGATTCTTTGACTCCTGCCTTTGTAGAGTCTTCATGGGCCAGAGTGTTATCTCTTTTGAGCTTTCACAAATACTCAGACCCCTTGGGGGATTTTGTCCTTCTTCTCCCTCAGATGAGGAATGAAATGGATGCCCTTCTGGCTATCCTTCTGCTCAATCCTCTTCTTGAGTGCTTCTGGGTATTCAGTAACTCAGTGAAAGTTCCCTAAGTGGACCTTTCCTCTAACTTCCAGAACTCGAAGAGTTCTTTCCTCTGTTGTGCCTGCTTGCACACTTTCTCAACTCCCTCCTGGCGGAGTATCTTCTCCTCTTTCATAGAACACTCAACAGTTTTGTCTTTCTGTGCACTTATGCACTTTGCTCGATGCCCACCTGGCAGAGCTCTCAGAATCCTCAGTGATTCTGGTCTTCCTTCAAACTCTCAACAGAGTTCTTCTTTCTCTGTGCACCCTTCGCACCTGCTCAATGCCCACTTGGCAGAGCTCCTACAGAATCCTCAATGATTCTATCTGCAACTGTGTTTCAGCTACACACCCTTACCTCCTGAGGTGTTCAACAACCTCACAGATCTTCTTCCTGAGTTGTTGACTTCAGTCCTGTACCTCAGCACATCTCTGTCTGGCTCCTCAGAGTTCAGAAGTGCACTCATGCACCGGTATTCAGAGTCTGCAACACTCTGTCATGCCCTCCTGACATGAAACCTCAAAGACCCTCAACCTGAAATCAAACACACTCCCTGCAATTGCATGATAACAACACACAAATACAACATATAATGAACACCCACAAACATGCGTATAAGACAGAACATATGCAGGAAAAATTGCTTCTGTATTCTATTAAAATGGAAAATGCCTGTTTGTACAAGGTGTTCTTGAGCTCTCCTCGGCTCTTCTCTTCTCTATCTCCTATCTGGCCTAACTCAAAATGAGATCTCAAAATCTCTTTTACCTGAGGGGCTCATCGAGCGCTTCCCTCCAGGTCTACCTACTCTAATAAATTATAATAAATGGTTGTCTAGTCCAACACCTGGATCTAGATCTCAGTCGATCTAGCATTAAATCCGATCCTATCTAATGCCTGCATAAAGGCATGGCTTCCATGGCTCACCAGCCTAGACATTTAATTACATTCATTTTCAAATTTGAATGAGGTTGCGCCTCTCTTCAACCTTGAATGCATGCGCGCTGACGTGGTTGGCTGGCTGGCTGCTGACATGGAGAGATGCTCCTGCATCATTAACTGTCATTGTTTTATTTAAAATAAAAATTTTCATGCTTAGATTATTCTTACAAGTGTTTTCTTGTTTCTAGTACAAACAAGGTCGATGGATCCCACCAAGGATTTGGAATTTTATGGATATGTAAATGTAGCCTGGAAAGAGAGTTTTATGAATTGGAAGAGGAGGTAGGATACAATGCAAGTTGAGGAGTGATAGAGGAATGATACTAGGAGGGAAGGATGGGGATCCCGATGGAAATGGACCAGATGGACCTTATCTATCGTTGTATGCTAAACACTTTTCCAATTTTATTTGTTTTATTGCATATACCTTTGATTGTATCTGTTATTTAATTATTTGAAGTCTTAAGAAATTTTTTGTATGTTATTTTCAATCACTTTACTAATACTTTGTCCAATTTAATAGGATGGATGAAGCAAGATATCCTTTGTCAAGAAAGATGCAAATCCCCATTGAACGCGAAACATATCTAGACAAATTATCATTAAGGTACATGATTGCAATCTAGATTTTATTGTCTCAAAGCTTGGAATTTGTTTCTCATTTTAGCAAATCAATTTAAAACATCACATTCACTCGAATATTTTTGCCACTTGAAACGTGGTATTCTGATGCAAATAGACAAAACAAACACATCAATTCCAGATTTTGTTTCTATAGATTGCAACGTCTACTTATATTTAATAAGAGTTATATTTGTTGGGAATTAAAGGTAGAGATCCATGGCACAGGCAAATTTAAATCAAGGTTTCATATTTTTGCATTCCTTCAATTTTCATCTCAAACATAGGTATAAATGGGTTTGTTCTTATTTTTGCATTCCTTCAATTTTCATCTCAAACATAGGTATAAATGGGTTTGTTCTTGTGTTCATATTCAATGGCTTTATAATACACAATATTAAGAATGCACTCTCTTCTCTTTGCAACGAATCTTCATAGTGTTTTTTATATTTTTTCTTTTGCACTTGGTACAACCATATTCAGTTCTCTTTTATACAAAGCTTGTGGTAGGATGGTGAATCCAATTTTTGGATCAGTTGGTTTACTCTATTCTAGGAATTGGAAACTTTGATAAAGTATCCGTGATATACGATACAATGGTAAGAATATTTTACCATCATCTCGAGAATACATAGCAGTTAGAAAATTTTGTTAGTCGGCATGGTTGTTGTGAAAGATAAAATGTATTAATAAACTTAAAATGGAAGGACATGCATTTCCCTCCCAGGGTGAGAATAATAATGCCAACGACCATACTAGGAGATGGAATTATTACCTCTGTAGCTAGGTTACATTCATTGGTGTATGAATGAATCAATACCTCTGATGTGTAAAGTTTTCCATTAATATTTATGTACTTGAACAAGTAGATAGGTTACATTCATTGGTGGATTAATGAAGAAGGCGATTATATAGGCTAGATCATCGCATCGTTTTACAAAGAGCATGTGGCATGTTCATTCCTTTTAAAACAACTTTCATCTTCTTCACAAATTTACCTTTTGCAAAAGTGGAGATATACAATACTTTGAAATTGGTATCTACAATTATATATATATTGCTAGGATATTACCTCATCTATTTCATAAGATAGCTCATATATATATTGCTAGGATATTACCTCATCTATTTCATACATTATGGTAATTTTTCAAAGAAGTTGACATATCCTTATGAAAAAATATGAAAATAACCACATAAAAGTTGTATAATATTCCTAATTTCAAATATAAAATTAATTTTTAAATTGTATAATATTTATTTAATATAAATAAAATGTTTTTAAATGATATTTTGCAAGTATGAAAATAACCACATAAAAGTTGTATAATATTCCTAATTTCAAATATAAATTAATTTTTAAATTGTATAATATTTATTTAATATACATAAAATGTTTTTAAATGATATTTTGCAAGTGTTGTTTATAATTTTGTGATAATAAAAAGAACATATTGTTTATTGTATCATTTTACTAGAGGTTATTATAAAAATGAGTTATTAACATGTACTAAAAGTTTAGTATATTCAAGTTGTGTAATTTTTTCTATAAAAGTTTATTATATTTGAATAGAACTTGTGCAATACTTACTTTATATTTATATTTATATTTATATATAATCTTTTAATAGATAGAAATCACAAATTTTCTTTTTATTAAACGATATTGTCCATCTATTTTTTTAACGCAACCTACAATTGTTTTTCCAAAAATGTTAGAAATGATTCTCATGTTAATTAGTAATTGTAATTAACAATTTAAAATATTCAATAATGATAGGAAAATGGGTCATTTAATTATTGCAGTGACCATAAATTATTGAAGTTTTTTTCCTCAATAAAAGTTTCTTAATAATAATATTACTGACTTGGACATTATATTCTCTAACGTGTACAACATCATCATAGCCCACAAAAACAAAAAGCATGGACTACGAGTAATAATAAATCATATCATTAATGTCATTGCACTCTACTTTTTCATCTTGTTTGCTCCTTGCTCCTTCCTAGAAACACAAAATTTAAAACTAAAACAACTTTTGCAATTGACCTAGCATGCCAGATACGTGATTTCGACCATTTTAAGCTCCCATCAGAATTCATATTATTTGAAAAAGTATGTCAGATACACGATTTTGGCCATTTTAAGTTCCCATTAGAATTCATATTATTTGAAAAAGTTGCAAAAACACCAAAACAATGTGCTCAAATCAATGCTTGCATCCTTTAATTAAATAATGTAGCAAATTGAACGAAATTTAACCAGTTTCTTTGTATTAAACCCTTTTTTGGGAAAATCATTCAGACTATGAAATGAGTGTCTGCTAATAACCGCATCATCCTCAAATTTTCAAACTTAACACTTAGTTGCAAAATTTAAGCATTCTCATACATGGTGCTGTATCGATGGTTCTAAAAGCTTGCACAAGCATCAAATAGACTTAATGAAATCATCATGCGGTGCTCGCTTTGTCTCATTGGAGATGCAAACCCGAACTTTAAAGGTATTTCAACAAAGATTTGATTGTCCATGGTTGGGATTTTGACTGGGAGTTTGATTGCAAAGAAGTTAAAGTAGTGTCACTTGACATCTAATTTTAATTTTCATGTTGTAGTTTTAAATTTCATGTCGTAAAGTTTATTTTTCCAAACACATCATCACAATACGAACTTTTACTTCATTAGTTGGCAGGGACTAAGCTTCCATGCAACCCTTTTTTCAATCTTTTATATTTTCAACTAAAAATTTACACATATTATAATTAACGATGTTCAGTTCATTCTACATTCTCCTTTGAAATAATACACATGTATGGAATTTCTAACATGAAATGAAATCAATTAAACATTAAGTCATATCTTACACTTGAAGAATATATATTTATTGATTTTTTCAATTATTTTTTTCAATATTATAATCATATCTTTAATATTATAATTTTATATTGTATTTTTAAATATATGTTTAGCAAACTCTTTAAAAGATAATTAAATTTGTCTTTAATATAAAAATATATATATATATATTATTAAACACAAAAAGATAAAATTATATAATGATGATGGTTGTGGTTAATCTTCCACTCAGATCAAATTTGATATATTTTAGGAATTGTTCAACATCCTATTTTACTATGGAGTTCATTGAATTTTTTTTGTTTTTTTAAAAAGAGAGATACTTTTGATCTTTTAGATTATGGTTGATCACCTCCTTATAGTACTTAATTTTGGTTTTTCCTCTAATTCTTTATGGCACTACAATTTCTCCTTAAATTTAAATATAATAATATTTTTAATAGTATGACTATTGTATAGAGTGACATCTTCCTTTCTTCCCCAATGATTTAGCCTAGCCAATACTTGGCATTTTTATGCCAACCCCACTTGAGCTATACATGGTTTTGACTAGAGTTTGAAGAAATCTTAGGAAGCCTCAAGTATCTTACATGTTGTTTATCTTCTTTTGGTACATTAGGTACCTACCCATAGCCATGTTCTCAATGGGGGAAAGACTCACTTTAATGAAGATGATAGGATAGGGATTTTGTGCATGACAAAGTTTAGCGTTAAGACGAAAGGAATATTATGAGAGTTGAGCTCATGGTCATTTCAGATGTCAAAATTTACTATTTGATTGTATACAAGGATATTATATCTTGCATGATCTATGACATTGTTGCAAAGCGCATGAATACAAGTCATCTAGTTGGATTTTGGTGATTTCATTAGACCATTAAAAATTATTAGTTCTTGAGAATTGCATAGCTTCATTATATCAATATCAAGCAATTTTTCAACCAAGTCTTCAATTTTTCTTTAGTATCTACTAGCTAAAACAAAGTTCTCATATAGCCATAGAGGATTGAGGTTGGAATCATTGCTTAAAATAATAATTTGATTAGTTGTTGTTCTAGCATTAAAATATCCTAGCAAGAGAATATTGGCTTCATATGGTAAATATTTTCTTTTAGCCATTGTAGGGACAATTTTTATATAGATTTTTTTTTAATAAAAGGTAGAATTAATATGAGTGAAATAAAATATTGTTATATAAATATTCTTACAATTAATATGTGGAATCTCCATCCACTCATACTAAACAATTTTTCTTGTGAATCTTTATGTGAAGAAAAAATTTCTCTTTTATGTAGCAAGTTATGCCTCCAATCCTTTCGTCATCTCTAGTTCCATACTAACATACTAACCATAAGAGAAATCCTTCTATGTTAGGGACCTTAGATTCTTCATGCTACCAAGTTTCAACAAGCAATATAATATCAATTTCACTCTCAATCCAACTTAACATAGGCCCTTTGCTCCATGGAAAGGCACCATATTTCCAAGAAAGGACTCGGAGTGTCTATTATAATGTTGCTCACTATCCCTGATTATTGTCCATTTTCCTTCCTTCCCAACTTCTTCTACCTTTTGAAATTCCTTCCTTAATTGAGATTGGTATTTTGTGGGTAAATAATATTTTCATTCATAAATATTCTCAAACCTTTTAAATTTGAGTTTAGGTTAATATGTCATATTTATGGTCATTGGAACTTAGCTTAACACAATTAACCTATCTCTATATTTAATTCTTTTGTCTAACATCTTTGCTTTGCTAAACAAGATGCTTCTATTTGTAATTTATTTTGTAATTCTTCCTTATAAGTGCTAACATGTCCTCATCTTTCTTCTCTTTTAAACCAAATATTATGAAGTTCAAGGATCTTTTGTTAAGGTCATGATCTTTGATGGGTTTGATATGCAATTTACCTTCCAAACTATTTAGGGTCAAATTGTTATTTAGGTTTTCTTCTAACTCATTAATTTTTGTAAGTGAGATTAATCTTTTCTAGATTATTGACCTCTCATTCTTATTCTTGAGTTATTGTTTCTTTTCTTGACTTTGCTTTTCCATTTTTTGTAATCTAATCTCTATTTTATGAACTTAATCTATAACCCTTATATTTTATTGTCTTTGTGTTACTAAATCTTGTCTTTAAAAAATCTAAACATATTATCAATCATTATCTCTAACTTTATCTTAAGTTTAGCTTTTCTCCTCTACTTTTATTTAATAAATCTGTAGATTCATATATTAAATAGTCTACCAAATTATCCTCTCTATACTAAATCATCCTTAATCCCAATATAAATTTAAATTTAAATTAAGTAATCAAAACATTGTATAGGCTCTCGAAAGATCGTTGGTTTACTAACAAACAAATTAATGAAGAGTACTGGTTCAAGAAAGAGTAAACGATGTGGAAATATTTGAGTCTTAACAACCAAACTAAAGAAGAGTACTGGTTCAAGAAAGCGTGAACGATATGGAAGAATTTTGAATTTTAAAATATGGTCACATGGAGACACATCTCTTTTCCAAATAAAAGTCATTCTGAGATTTTTTAAACGCACGCAGATAATCTGTTTCAATGAAACATGGGCTTTTATTGCGTGTTGGTTATTGTCTCGAGTTGGTATTAGCTGATCATGTATTTGGAGTTCATCATGGATCGTCATAGTCGTATTCAAGAATGAAAAATTTCATAAACCAGAGAAATTACGCTTCTCCATACATTGGATTCTCAAGATATTTGGATTCGGAGGGATTTCTTCCTATCTGAAAATCCATTACTCATCATCCTCATTAAAAAAACTTAGAACAATGCCACCATTAAACAAAGCGATCTCCAACGATTCGAAAGTATTTTTCTCATTTCCGATCATATTATAACAATTCAAGAGCTTAATCAATCTACATTCAGGAGAATAGAATTAAATCCATGTGATAGTACATTCGTTTAAATCGTTATGCTGATAAAAGCACTCGGAATTATTCTCAATCATTAAAGAATCATGGCGTGCGTCTGAAGGACGTCCAGAAAGGCTGAGACAGATTACTAATTTGAAAGAAATGTTCTGCGTTTATTTTCGGCCTTGACTGGTCTCGCTGCATTTCGTTTGTCCATATACCAGGCACGTATGAGATGAAGTATCCAAAAACAAGGATTAGTTAACCATGCGGTAATAGAAGCAAATGCAAAGCCAGCCAAAAAAACTACGGTGCGTTCATAATTGGAAACTCTTTGGTATCCTGCATGCTTCTTGAAGTCTCCACCAGGAGATCCATGATGTGGAATTTCATAGTCCTGCTCGGAAGTGCGAGGGCCGTAGAGAGCCGTGGCTTCCTGGATATCATTATCGGTCAGCTGACGATTTATTTTTCTGGTTTCAAAATGGGGAAACATGACGGAGCTATGAACCATGGAATGGTCCAACCCAATCAGATGCCCGATCTCGTGAAGCGCCACCGTCTCAATGTCCACGGCGGAGCTATCACCTGTGATGGCCATGCTCACCGTCCAAACCTCGGCTCTGTCGAAGTGAAATCGCCCGTCCTCCGGGGCAAACGCGTGCGCCACTTTGCCGAGAGGCCCGTCGAAGGGCAGTCCGTCTCCGTGGTCTTCTGCAAGAAACTCGATCTTTATATTCGCCCCTTCAAAGTCATCGGTTGCCTGGAAATCTATGGGAACGACAGCGGCCCATGACCGGAAGGCGGAAGCCACTGCAGACCTAATGTCGTTGCTGGACAGGATGGCGGACTCGGGCAGGTTGGAGAAGGCGTAGGTCAGATTTCTTGTGGTCCGCCACATTCTTTTACGGCCCTTATGCTTCCATAGCCGGGCCTCCAGTAGGGTAGGAAACCGGCTGCCATTTTGTCTCGATAATCTTTCTTCGAGTTGGGGAATGAGCATGAGAGCCAAGCCATCTCGAACGTCTTCCCTTCCGCATCTGGGAACCCGCAGAGAGTCCAAGGTGGCTCTGTCTAGAATTCCCGTCGCAGAAAGATTGAAGCTGCGTTGGTAGAGACGGAGTGCCGCCTCCAGATGGTAGTCGAACAGGGCTGTGGGTGGCGTGCCGTCTTGGTCGAGATATCCGAAGGTTGCAAGAAATCTCTTCAAGTCCGTGAGTCGACTGTGCGTGTCTCCTTTCTTCAAGTTGCTCGGCACGTCAAATTTTGAGACCGCGGTAATAAGCTCCTGATCGCCTTCCTGCTGCTTCTTCGGCTCGATCGTGACTCTACTGCTCTTATATGTTCGTCCATGGGAAGAGGTCGGCTTGGCCATCAATATTGCCACCAGAATAGCAAAGGCTATCAGCCCTCTGCACACGAACCGTATTCTCTCCATTAATAATTGCCTTGAAACTGATAATACCGATTTCAAATGCTGGTTCTCCGAACTCAAAAAATAATCTCTCCGCTCCCTTCCGTCGCTATTTTATAAAAAAAAATTCCTCTCCCTAACCGAACCTACAATCACGATATTATATCGAACGGAAATTTTCCCGTTAGATACAACTTCTTCTGCTTCTCTACGTTAAATTCTCGGGACGAATTTACCATTATTTTAATCTTCCAGACGGTCTAAATTATATATATTAATCGCATTAATAAATTAACTGATTTGAAATTCAAATGGAAAATGATATTTAAAAAAAAGTAAAGTAGCGTTATCTTACCGGGACTCCGTCCGGGAGGGGTCTCCTGTGGGCGATATAGTTGTTCTCTCTTAACGGGACATAGTTATGAGATTACCTTCTGATGTGTGGGTGATATAGTTGTTCTCTCTTTTTTATTCCCCTCATTTAAAGTGTATTTTTGATTTTATAGTTTCTCGCGTTTATGTGGTCATTCCAATCGATCGTCGTTCTGTTGTATATTTAGCCAGTTTTATGGACGCGGCTTTGCAGATAGGCTCTATCGAACTATGACAGGTCATGTTCGGTGTATACAATGATCGCGGGTTCTTGGGTGGCGGGCTGAAAATTGGGCTTTTGTTGTTCAGTGCCCTGCAAATACCATGGAGAGTTCCGAGATCATTCCAATCGACCGTTGTTCGATTGCATACTTAGCCAGTTTTATGGACCCAGCTTCGCAGATGTGTTGTATCGAATTATGACAAGTCGTGTTCAGTGTATACATTAGCATTCCCGAATCAACGTTCTTTAAAAGAAGGACTCTTGGAGAGAAGAGATTCAAATTTATCAAATCATAAGTTTTCTGGAGAGCATAAATTAAACATAGGAAATATGTAATTTTATAATGTAGATATATAAAGCATGCGTGAGCCCTACCAGTTTTTGCATCGCGGATTCTCAAGGTGGTCGGTTGAAAATTGATTACAGAGCATTAGAGTGCTTAACTCTCATTGTTTTATTTAAAATAAAATTTTGCTTGCTTAGCTTATTCTTACAAGTGTTTTCTTGTTTCCAGTACAAACAAGGTAGATGGATCCCACCAAGGATTTGGAAGTTTATGGATATGGAAGTGTAGCCTCGAAAGAGAGTGTTGAGAATTGGAAGAGAAGGCAGAATACAATGCAAGTTGAGGAGTGACAGAGGAATACTACCGGGAGGGAAGGATGGGGATCCCTATGGAAATGGACCAGATGGACCTTATCTATCGTTGTATGCGAAACATTTTTCCAAATTTATTTGTTTTATTGCATATACCTTTGATTGTATCTGTTAGTATCTGTTATTTAATTATTTGAAGTCTTAAGCAATTTTTTGTATGTTATTTTCAATCACTTTACTAATACTTTGTCCAATTTAATAGGATGGATGAAGCAAGATATCCTTTGTCAAGAAAGATGCAAATCCCTTCTAGAGGGATAAATCCATACAGATTGATTATCGTTGTTCGGCTTGTAGTTATGGGCTTCTTTTTCCAATATCAAATTCTTCATCCGGTCAAAGATGCATATGGGTTATGGTTGACTTTAGTCATCTGTGAAGTATGGTTTGCACTCTTCTGGGTCCCTGACCAATTTCCAAAATGGCTCCCCATTGAACGCAAAACATATCTAGACAAATTATCATTAAGGTACACGATTGCAATCTAGATTTTATTGTCTCAAAGCTTGGAATTTATTTCTCGTTTTAGCATATCAATTTAAAACATCACATTCGCTCGAATCATGTAAATTTGTTGCCACTTGAAATGTGTTATTCCGATGCAAATAGACAAAACAAACACATCAATTCCATATTTTGTTTCTATAGATTGCAACATCCACTTATATTTAATAAGAGTTATATCTGTTTGGAATGAAAGGTAGAGATCCATGGCACAGACAAATTTAAATCGAGGTTTGATATTTTTGCATTCCTTTAATTTGCATCTCAGACATAGGTATAAATGGGTTTATTCTTGTGTTAATATTCAATGGCGTTATAATACGCAATATTAAGAATGCACTCTCTTCTTTCTGCAACGAATCTTCATAGTGTTTTTTATATTTTTTCTTTTGCGCTTGGTACAACCATATTCGGTTCTCTTTTATACGAAGCCTGTGGTAGGATGGTGAATCCAATTTTTGGATCAGTTGGTTTACTCTGTTATGGGAATTGGAAACTTTGATAAAGTATCCATGATATACGATACAATGGTAAGAATATTTTACCATCATCTCGAGAATACATAGCAGTAAGAAAATTTTGTTGGTCGACATGGTTGCTGTGAAAGATAAAATGTATTAATAAACTTAAAATGGCAGGACATGCATTTCCCTCCGAGGGTGAGAATAATAATGCCAACGACCATACTAGGAGATGGAATTATTACCTCTGTAGCTAGGTTACATTCATTGGTGTATGAATGAATCAATACCTCTGATGTGTAAAGTTTTCCATTAATATTTGTGTACTTGAACATGTAGATAGGTTACATTTGTTGGTGGATGAATGAAGAAGGCGATAATATAGGCTAGATCATCACATCATTTTACAAAGAGAATGCGACATGTTCCTTCCTTTTGAGACAACTTTTGTCTTCTTCACCAATTTACCTTTTGCAAGAGTGGAGATATACAATGCTTTGAAATTGGTATCTACAATTATATATTGCTAGGAGATTACCTCATGTATTTCATAATATAGCTCAAACATTTGAAAAAAATTATGGTAATTTCTCACAGAGGTTGACATATCCTTATGAAAAAATACGAACATAACCACATAAAAGTTGTATAATATTCCTAATTTCAAATATAAAATTAAATTTTAAATTGTATAATATTTATTTAATATAAATAAAATATTTTTAAATGATATTTTGCAAGTGTTGTTTATAATTTTGTGATAATAAAAAAAACATATTGTTTATTGTATGAGTGTATTAGACTTTTATTGTATCATTTTACCCGAGGTTATTATAAAAATGAGTTAGTAACATGTGTTAAAAGTTTAGTATATTCAAATTGTGTAATTTCTAATTTTCCTTTCATTAAACGATATTGTCCATCTATTTTTTTAACGCAAACTCCTTTTTTTTTTTTTCAAAAAAGTTAGAAATGGTGCTCATGTTAATTAGTAATTGTAATTAGCAATTTAAAATATTCAACACTGAGTAGGAAAATGGATCATTTAATTATTGCAGTGACCATAGATTTCGTAGACATGATTTCAAGGAATAGTTACCATGAAGCTTCTGTCAAGAGTCAAAGACTAAACATTTTCATTATTTAAAAATTTTGATAATTATGAAAAAATCGAAATACAATTAAACATTTTCATTTAAAATATTATTATTTAAAATATATTTAAAAACACATAAAAAAAAATTATGAAAATACTTTTGTACATTTTTTTCACTTCATTGAAGTTTTTGTCCTCAATAAAAGTTGCTTAATAATAATATTACTAACTTGGATATTATATTATTTAACGTATACAACATCATCATAACCCACAAAAACAAAAGGCATGGACTACCAGTAAATCATAAATCATATCATTAATGTCATTGCACTCAACTTTTTCATCTTATTTGCTCCTTTCGAGAAACACAAAATTTAAAATTAAAACAACTTCTGCAATTGACCTAGCATGCCAGACACGTGATTTCCGCCATTTTAAGCTCTCATCAGAATTCATATTATTTGAAAAAGTATGTGAGATACACGATTTTGGCCCTTTTTAGGGCCCATTAGAATTCATATTATTTGAAAAAGTTGCAAAAACAACAAAACAATGTGCTCAAATCAAAGCTTGCATCCTTAATTAAATAATGTAGCAAATTGAACTAAATTTAACCAGTTTCTTTCTATTAAAACCTTTTTTGGGAAAAGCATGTAGACTATGAAATGAGTGTCTGCTAATAACCACATCATCCTCAAATTTTCAAATTTAACACTCTTCTCATACACGGTGCTCTACCGATGGTTCTAAAACCTTGCATAAGCATCAAACAGACTCAATGAAATCATCCTGCGGTGCTCCCTTTTTCTCATTGGAGATGCAAACCTGACCTTTAAAGGTATTTCAACAAATATTTGTCCATGGTTGGGATTTTGACTGGGAGTTTCTAGGGAGTTTGGTTGCAAAGAAGTTAAAGTAGTGTCACTTGACATCTAGTTTCAATTTTCATGCTGTAAAGTTTTGTTTTCCAAACACATCCTCACAACACAAACTTTTATTTCATTAGTTGGCAGGGACCAAGCTTCCATGCAATCCTTGTTTTCAATATTTTATGTTTTCAACTAAAGATTTACACATATTATAATTAACGATGTTGGGTTGGTTCTACATTCTCCTTTGCAATAATACACATGTATGGCCTTTCTAACATGAAATGAAATCAATTAAACATTAAGTCATATCTTACACTTGAAGAGTATATATTTATTGAATTTTTCAATTGTTTTTTTCAATATTAAAATCATATTTTTAATATTATATTTTTATTTTTTATTTTTAAATATATGTTTAGCAAAATATTTAAAAGATAATTAAATTTATTTTTAATATAGAAAAAAATCAAATATTATTAAACACAAAAGATAAAATTTAATAATGATGATGGTTCTGGTTAATCTTCCACTATGATTAAATTTAATATATTTTAGGAATTGTTCAACACTCTATTTTACTATGGAGTTCATTAAAGTTTGCTTTTTTATTTTTATTTTGGCAATGTTAATTTCTTCTTTAAGCTAGTAAAAAAAGAGAGATACTTTTGATCTTTTAGATTATGGTTGATCACCTCCTTATAGTATCTTAATTTTGGTTTTTCCTCTAATTCTTTATGGCACCACAATTTCTCCTTAAATTTAAATATAATAATATTTTTAATAGTATGGTTATTGTATAGAGTGACATCTTCCTTTCTTCCCCGATGATTTAGCCTAGCCAATACTTGGCATCTTTATGCCAACCCCACTTGAGCTATACGTGGTTTTGACTAGAGTTTGAAGCAATCTTAGGAAACCTTAAGTATCTTACATTAGGTACCTAGCCATAGCCATGTTCTCAATGGGGGAAAGACTCACTTTAATGAAGATGATAGGATAGGGATTTTTTTCATGACAAAGTTTAGCGTTAAAGACAAAGGAATATTATGAGAGTCGGGCTCATGGTCGTTTGAGATGTCAAACTTTACTATTTGATTGTATACAAGGATATTAGATCTCACATGATCTATGACATTGCTGCAAAGTGCATGAATGCAAGTCATCTAGTTGGATTTTGGTCATTTCATTAGACCATTAAAAATTATTAGATCTTTAGAATTGCATAGCTTCATTATATGAATATCAAGCAATTTCTCAACCAAGTTTTCAAGCTTTCTTTAGTATCTACTAGCTAAAAAAAAGTTCGCATATAGCCATAGATCATTGAGGTTGGAATCACTGCTTAAAATAATAATTTGAGTAGTTGTTGTTCTAGCATTAATATATCCTAGCAAGATAATATTTCCTTCATATTGTAAATATTTTCTTTTAAGCCATTGTAGGGACAATTTTTATAAAGTTGTTTTTTTAATAAAAGGTAGAATCAATATGAGTGAAATAAAATATTGTTATATAAATTTTCTTACCATTAATATGTGGAATCTCCATCCACATGTACTAATTGAAACGATTTTTCTTGTGAATCCTTTTGTGAAGAAAAAATTTCTCTTTTATGTAGCAAGTTATGCCTCCAATACTTTCGTCATCTCTCGTTCCATACTAACATACTAACCATAAGAGAAATCCTTCTATGTTAGGGACCTTAGATTCTTCATGCTACCAAGTTTCAACAAGCAATATAATATTAATTTCACTCTCAATCCAAGTTAACATAGGCCCTTTGCTCCATGTAAAGCCACGATATTTCCAAGAAAGGACTCGGAGTGTCTGTTATAATGTTGGTCACTATCCCTAATTATTGTCCATTTTCCTTCCTTCCCAACTTCTTATACCTTTTGAATTTCCTTCCTTAATTAAGATTGGTATTTTGTGGGTGGATAATATTTTCATTCATAAATATTCCCAAACCTTTTAAATTTGAGTTTAGTTTAATATGTCATATTTATGGTCATTGGAACTTACTTTAACACAATTAACCTATCTCTATATTCAATTCTTTTGTCTCACGTCTTTGCTTTGCTAAACAAGATGCTTCTATTTGTAATTTATTGTGTAGTTCTTCCTTATAAGTGCTAACATGTCCTCATATTTCTTCTCTTTTAAACGAAATATTATGAAGTTCAAGGATATTTTTTTAAGGTCATTATCTTTGATGGGTTTGATATGCAATTTACCTTCCAAACTATTTAGTGTCAAATTGTTATTTAGGTTTTCTTCTAATTCATTAATTTTTTTAAGTGAGATTAATCTTTTCTAGATTATTGACCTCTCATTCTTGGATTGACTGTTTCTTTTCTTGACTTTACTTTTCCATAAAGTAAATTCACAGTATACTAGTGATTATATTATTGGTTACTTTGCAGGCTCTGACAACTGACCTACACGCAAGTCGACAATTTGCAAGTTGGCTTGCTATGAGCCACCTTCTCTGCTCACTGCCTTGCCACTTGTTACCTCAGTGCCTCCTCACATCCCTGCACAATGTTATATGTTTATTAGGAATTGAATAGTTCACAAGTTGTCGATGATAACATGTTTGCATTGCATTTCTATATTGCGATCCTAAATAAATGGATTTTGATCTTCGAGCTTAAGATTAGGAAGTTTTGGATTCAGATGAGGATGATGTGTTATGTTTTATAACATATCACATGCACATTCTGAGGGAGAAAATAGATAGTGTGTGGCTAGCTAACTGAAATTTGATTCAATAGGTGAATAATCTTATCGTGGAGGGCTACGAGGATGGCAGAAAATGTCAGTCATTGATTACTTTTCTAAAAGAAAAAACATTGCCACACCATGCAGGTTTGAAATTCTTGAGGCCTAAAAAAACTTAGTTTCCATGTCATCTCTAGATAAGAAATTTTTCAGGGTTGCATTCATAAATGGTGAAGTTTTTATGTGGCCTAAAGGAAAAACTATGGAAGATGAAGTTTTTATTGGAACAGAAGAAGGTGGTTTCTAGAAATTAAAAGGTCACTCAGATATAGACTTAACTCACTCTACTGAAAGTCCTTGTGAACTTTGGCATAGAAGACTAGCTCACATCAACTAAAAAGCCTTACCATATGTAAGCAACGTAGTTACAAGTTTACCATAATTAAAGGTTCATCATGAACGTGTATGTAAGGGATGTGCACAAGGAAAGAACATAAAGAATCATTTTCCAAAGAGTGACAGTAAAGCAGAAGGAATCTTGGAGCTTTTCCACTCAAATGTATGTGTGCCAATGTCATCAACCTCTCTAAGCGAGTATGTATACTATGTATTCTTTATTGATGATTACTCTCGTAAGAATTGGGTTTATTTCTTGAAATCAAAAGATGAAGTACTTGGAAAGTTCAAGGACTTCAAAGCCTTGGTAGAAAACCTCTATGAAAGGAAAATCAAGAATCGCAGTTCAGACGATGGAGGAGAGCACACTTCAAATGAATTTGGAAGATTTTGTAGAGATGTTGGGATTAAGAGGGATCTCACCACTCCCTATAATCCTCAAAAAAATGGTGTAGCAGAAAGAAACAATAGAACGATTATGGAAGCAGTAAAGACTATGATTCATGATCAATATCTTCCAGTGCACTTATGGGATGAAGCAACAAGAACACCAATATATGTCCAAAACAGATTATCCCATAGTGCACTTGGATTCAAAACTCCTGAAGAAATATTCAGTGGAAAGAAGCCATAAGTAAACCATCTCAAAATATTTGGTTGTACAGTATTTGTACACATTCCAAAAGAAAAGAGAACTAAGTTGGATGCTTTAAGAAAGAAGGGAATATTTGTTGGATACTGTGAGGTCTCTAAGGCCTTCAAAATTTACATACCAAGTTACCATCCTATTGAGATCACCAGAGATGTAACCTTTGATGAATATGCAACACTCAAAATATCAAGGAAATGCCATCTTGAAGAAGTATATGAAGAAGAACTTGTAGCTCCCAGAGTGTCAAAGCCCATGAAGGAAGTTACAGTTACTCATGATGATGAGATTCCATTATATCATGATATGATAGAATATTAAGAACCTTCCTATATGACGATCTCTCACAAGAGAAAGCCATCTTCGGTGAGAGAACTTGTTCAATATGCAAAGAAGTACAGTGCCCTAAAAGGAACCATGAGACAAAGAAAGAAACCTAAGCCATTCTCCAGCTATATGGATTTAATGTGTGATCTCATAGAAAAGGAACCTACTTGCTTTGAATAAGTTGTTGAGAAGAAAGAATGAATGGATGCCATGAAAAAAGAATACCATTCCATTATAAATAATTATGTATGGGAGTTAGTTCCCAGACCAAAGAACAAAGATGCGGTATCTTCCAAGTGGATATACAAAATAAAACATACAACGGATGGAAGTATTGAGAAACATAAGGCAAGATTTGTGGCTCATGGTTTTTCTCAAAAGGAAGGTATTGACTATGAAGAAACATTTGCTCCTGTATACATATACACTTCTTTTATAACCATCATAGATCTTGCAGCTAAAAAGTGGAAGTTACACCAGATGGATGTGAAAACATCTTTCTTAAATGGTGTTATTGAAGAAGAAGTGTATATAGAACAACCACAAGGGTTTGAAGTTGAATATAGAAATACTCATGTTTTCATGTTGAATAAATCTATGTACGGGTTGAAGCAATATCCTAGAGCTTGGTATGGAAAAATTGATAGTTTCCTGACGAGCGTAGGTTTTACTAAAAGTAAAGTTGATCCTAACCTTTACTTAAAGGTTATAAATGATGAGCTAGTTATATTACTATTATATGTGGATGATTTATTCTTGAATGGAGAATAAAATTTCATCACACATTGCAAGAAGAAGCACATTGCAGAGTTTTAAATGAAATACCTAGGCCCAATGCATTATTTATTAGTTCTTGAAGTTTGGTAGAGCCCAAAGAAGATATTCCATAACCAAGGGAAGTGTGCGGTTGAAATGATGAAGAGCTTTGACATGTTCAAATGTAAATCCATGAACACACCCATGGAAACGAATTTGAAGCTCTTGGTTGATACTTCATCACAGTTGGTTGATGCTACTCCATACAGACATATTATTGGTTCGTTTATGTATCTGACGAATACCGGGCTAGATATATGATTTGTTGTGAACACCTTGAGTCAATATCTGGTGGAGCCCAGACATGTTCACCTTGTAGTTGCAAATCATGTGATGAGATACCTTAATGGTATGTTGGATTATGGTCGTTGTTATGCTGCGGAGTACATTGCAGCATGTTCCGCCAATTGTGAAGCCATATGGATTCAGAAGTTGTTGACAGGTTTATTCGATCTAGAGATGGAAGCCACTATGATTCTATGTCATAACCATATTTGTATAAATATTACAGAGAACCCAGTTGTTATCACTGAAATTTTGTCAGCACGTGGTTACAAGAACTCAGCATCGTCAAACAGTGATGAAGTCATTCATGCACTTGAATTAATCTCACAACATTCAAAAAGGGCAAAAAACTATACAAAGTAGTGAAAAATTGAAGAGTGCTTTACAGAAGTTGGGTGCGCGTGCACATACGCGGAACAAGAATGTAGCATGCGCGCATATGCACACGATACGCGGATGTTGGCACAAAAAGCCGCACACCTGCTAAACGACGCATTTATTGAAGTGGTCAGCCGCCCAACCACTTATGGATTAGCTCCCAAGCCGATTTGACCCTCAAATCTGAGCTGAATCCGAATGGTGGGCTGGTCAAAGACCTAATAATGCCCTAAATAACCTATTTTGACACTACAAAGCAGTTACACAAAATCCCAAAGAAATGCTATAAAAATCCATGAATGAACCTCATTTTCTTAAGGAATTTCATGTAATGTTATGCTGCCTATATTGTTTTAAGGACTCCATCCTTGACAAGAGCACATTGGCACCATCTCATTGAGCAATCCACCTCTCCATTCAGTGGATTTGCAAGGAGTTCTTTCACCACCATTTTCATTTTTCTTGTTGTAAGGAGAGCAAGCTTGTGAGGGTCCAAGAGCCTTCCCTTGGAGAAATAAGGGATTCATAGTCCCCTTTCTTCTTGGTGCTTTGATTTCATCAATAGATCAGCCAAAAAACATTGGTGACATGGGTCTTTTTGTGTTTCTTATCTCTATGTCCCTATGCTTATGATTTTCTTTTGTATTAGTTTAATTCTTGCTTATAGTTTTGTTTTTCTTTCTCTAACTCTTTCCTCTATAGCTGTCATGCTCAGCAGGACCCAACTGGGCATGTAAGCACCTCTTATTTGCTCACCAAGGTGACGAAAAAGGTGCAACAGATTGGCGACTCCGCTGGGGATAGGTATCAAATTCCTACCTCATTTGGGTTTATTTTGCTCTTCTTTTAGTTTGATTAACTTGCAAGTGCACAAACTGGCCTAGGCCAACCTGCCAACCATCCAATTCAGAGGAGAATTGAGAGAAATCCATCCGGATATTTTGTCTCGGCCGTTTTTCACAGGTGCGCGGGTATTCTACCCCACAGACGCGCATCGTGCGCGCATGCACTTAACTGACAGCCATTCTTTGCACGCATGCACTTTCGAACCTATCTCTGTTCACGCGCTTGCGCTCTGTGCGCCTCTGTCTACACTAGGGGCTACGCATTTGATCAAAATTTCACATTGTAAGTTGTTGGGATGTGGGGAAGGCCATTTGCCTTCTTAAAAATGATGTTAAGCATGCTCTAAACATTGCACTACACTTAGTCCCCTCATCATATAAAGGGGTTAGTCAAACAAACATAGGCACTTAGGAGGATAAAAATCAATTTCCCTTATTTGCTTTTTGCCACATGGATGGCTTGTTTTGACTTACAATCTAAAGTGAACATCAATTTTAATCACATCTAAGCTTACATTGGGACTAGAAGTTGAATTATCAATCACTTGGTATGCTCTTCTCTCACGCCTTCAAGCAACCTTGAGAATCAGAAAAAGATTGGGGAACAATTTCATCTCCCTTAACAAAGTTTAAAAGCCTTTAGGAGAGGACAACGACCCTTCTTGGGACCCCTCTTAGTTTTATTTTTCAAACGCATCTTAATATTGTAATGGGTCCATACATGCCCACATGCTACAAAGATAGGATAGTGTTTGGAATTGTGCTTTCTTAGATCAAAACACTAGGAAAGTTTAAAGGTTTGTAACGGGCCCATACATGCCCACATGTTCAATCTAGGATAGTTTCAAGCTTTTCTAGATTACATCACCATAGGGAGTTAAAGGATAGTAACAGACCCACATGTCCATATGCTAGATTCTTACGGATTTTGAATTACGCAAGGTTGTACCAAAGACATCTAGCTAATTAGGTAATCACACTCTTGTAAGGACCAAGCGAAGTCCACATGCTGCAAGGGGACATATAATTAACTAAAAATTGGCACACTTTTACTCACACACAAAAGTCACTTATCACCCACATAGATTCTTCTTGAAACATGGAGGTCAAAGTAAGTTTCCTCCAAAGGGATTCCAAAAATACCCCATCTTTTCTTGATGAGACTATCCACTCCCATTCTTAATCAACGAGGTTGGTTTGCACCCCCAACCTACCAAAACAATTGCATCTAAAATCTTTCTAAAAACTCACTAAGTTTTCCTCCACAGGAGGTGCCAAAATAAATTTTTTAGTCTAGGTAGGATTTCGGGGATAGGCATCCAAAAAACTCCTCGTTATCTGGTTCTCACATTGTCGAAACATAGAAGTTGTCAAATAGGGAACTGAAAATCCTCCAAGTCAAGTGTTCCAATCACCATAAGGTAGGGAGATACCTGTGAAGGGTTGAAGGCCAAGGTCCGGTTGTTCTGTGCATCCCCCCTTGAGACACCCACCTCTTGGACGGGATCCAGCCCGTGACCCATTTCTTAGGCCAAAAATCTAAATGTCGCACTTTGACCGAGGTACCTAGTGACCAAATATAGGACATCTACCCAGGTGGCAATTGTGGGTTGCAATTGCACCTTGATTGGATTTTGTGTGGCTACTGGGAAATATCGCCAGCTCTTTCGGGATATGCCCCCTTTACCCCTCATTATAACCAATTACTTCATCCTTCACTAGTTTCTCTTCCGGTGACTTCAAACCCCACTGTTGAGTACTATTGGAAGGTCCAGTGCTATTTGAGAGGAAGGACGTTACGTCTTCTAGGACACGAGCATTTTCTTTCTTTTGGTTCCCCCACGTGGACAAAACCCACTTACCCACATATATGTGTTTCTTTCTCATTTTATGTATGATGCACATCTGATTACAGTTTTATTTGGATATATATATTGTGTAAACATTCAACGCAAAGGATCTTGTTTCTGTATTTCTCTCACCACTTTTTGCACATATTCACACAGCTAAATCTGACATCATAGGGGAACCATAGAACCCTCGTCGTTCACGACGCTTGCTCAATCTCCCTCCTATCTTAGGGGGAGTATCTGGTCATGCCCTCTCATCGGCACCTCCTTCACACACTCCTGTGAGTGCTACTATCTTAAGATCATCTTTGCTTGGTTCTACATTACTTGGATCAACTTCCCAAGGTCATCCGTTCACTCATTCTCCTTTGAAAGGAAGCGGGGGACCCACTTCCTCTCAAGGAGGGAGCACCAACCCACCTAGTCCCCATCAAGGGTCAGGTTCACAACACACTATGGCTGGAGCTAACCCTCCCCCCCCCACTACAGATGACATATTTGGCCTCTCTCAACATACCAGATCTCACCAAACTCACCAATGACCCTATATTGCATGACGCCACATGACTTGCAATGCCAACAAAACTTCCTTCAGACATACCAAAGTTTGAAGGAAAGGTAGGGGATGACCCCGCCAACCATGTCATGACCTTCCATCTATGGTGTTCTTCCAATAGCATTATGGATGATTCCATCAGATTGCGATTATTTCAATGCACACTCACTGGCCCATCAGCCAAATGGTATGTCGAAGAAAAATCAGGGTCCCATGCGACCTTTGAGTCATTGGCCAAAGCATTCTTGACTTTCTTCCAATTACCCATCTGCCATGACAATGGTCTAGAACTATTGTCTAACTTCAAACAAACCTCAGCCACACACATCGCTGACCACATTCACGAGTGGCGTAGGAAACGTAGTTTGTGCAAAGCAGAAACCACCAAGCAACAGTGTCTTGACTGGTTTCTTAGATCACTTGTCTCTCTCCTTGGAAAAGATGTAGCTTCCACCTTCCCTCAATCCGAAGAGGAAGCCATCAGTAAGGCCCAACATTATGACCTCATCTATGCACAGTCAAGGTACTTATACACAGTACTTCCTGATATTCCAAAACCTCTGCCATTTGGCCAAGACAAACCTGGGATGTCTCACTCAGCAGACGGACTAATAGGTGCCACCACACACCATGGTCCACAACCCCAACCACCACCAATGTATGGAACACCTCAATACCCACCGACATATGGGGGCACTTCTTATTACCCCCCACCCCCTTATCAATAGTCATACCCTATTGCTATACCTCCACCCATCAGTGGACCACCACCGGCACCTCCCATACATCCACCTATTCCCACAAACAGTGGTACTCCCTCAACATCAGCTTATAGTACTAGTGAAAGCACTATGCCTTCCTATGTACCTTATGGATCGGTTCCACCACAAAATCCATACTTCCCATTTTCGGGTCCTCCACAACCCATGGCTCCCCCACATCCACATGCAGGGGTAAATTTCGTTCAACCTTCTGCTGCTCAACAATACCAAAGTTTTGAACAGTTGAATACAGCCAATCCAACTCATCCATCGAACAATGATAAGAAGAAAGGATGGAACAAGAATAACAATAACCCAGGTCAAGGCAGGAATCAACCCTCACAGCACCAACCCACTGGGGGCAACCAGAACCAAGGGAACCAAAACCCCCCAGGGGGCAATAATAACAAACGCCAAGGGAGAAATAATGTTAAAACCATCTTCCCTTGTGCCCTTTGTGGTGATTTCGGCCATTACACTCATAATTGCCCCCAGATCGCTGATTTCAAATGGTTGAAAGACTTGGGTGCTCTTCCCCATCCTCCCGCACAAACTACCCCTCAGCAGGAACCACAACAATACGTGCAACAGCCCCCTCCCGCCATGCTGCAAAATCCTATTCCACATCAAGGTATGATAAACACCCAACAGGATACACAGCACCCCCCACCTCAGGTGGGCCAATACCACAACCCCAACAATCCAGCAGAGCGTACAATTCTCCTCACCAGTAAGGAAGAAATCCTTCTGCAAACGCATAATCGTCAGTATCATGCCCCCATTGAGTCTACTCCCATCTCTCCAGAGACAAATCCTACACCGGCGGAACCCCGTTGGTGATCCCTCACCCTTCCGCTGAACCACCACTACGCATCCCTCGCATCCCCTTGCGCAGGAATGTCCACAACCCACAGGCCAGGGCAGCTCATAACTATAGCTTGGTAGATGACTTAGCGCAATCCCCAGCTGCCATGTCAGTCTTGGAAGTCCTCCAGACTTTCCCTACGCAGCGGAAATCACTACTTTCCACCTTGGGGGCAGTCAACCCTGCAGATACTCGACTCATCACCTTTGATCTTTGCAGCGGAGAACCTCGTCTTCCCACCTTGATCGCTTTTCAAATACCCGTAAAAATACAGAACATCACAGTTCACCGATGTATCATCGACGAAGGTGCATCTACATGCATTATGTCCAAAACAGTATGGCAGAAACTTGGTTCCCCAAAACTCATACCCTCTGCCATCACATTACGAGCTTATGATGGATGACCATCTTCTCCTGAAGGGCTCTTTCAAAATGTACCCATTGAACTTGGGGGCAAGACTATTCTCATCGACATCGAAGTTATCGACACCCCGCTCAACTATAATATCCTGTTTCGTAGCTACATGTACACTATGAAGGCAGTGGCATCTTCCATCTTTCGGACAATGATGTTCCCCCAAAATGGGAAGATCGTGACCATCGATCAAGTCTCACATTATGAGCCCAACCCATCTGCCAACCTCGATAACATTCTTCCTCTCATCCACACCAACCAAGACGCATATCCACTCATCGATATGGGTCCTGGGATTTTCAAAGATCCATCCTTGCTAGGGACGTACCACGGAGCACCACCACTCCTTCATCCTACTAATCAAGTATGCGTCATATCATCTAACGGAACTCACACAGAGGACGCTCGTCCTCCTCAAGTGGCTTCAGTCATTCCTGACGTCCCAATAGTCACAGAACCACTCCCGTCAGAGCCTCCTGCACACTCGTCGACCCCAACAGTCCATGAATCCACATCTCCTCACGGGCATAGTCTTGTTTGGGAGACAATTCCCCAACCCCTCACCCAAATTCCCTTCTTTTACCCTCCACCAGGTATCGAAGCTTTTCAGGTAGCCACCACGCTCACACTACCCAATATGGTGTTAGCAATCCCCATTTGGTTCTTACACCCACCATAGATGGTCCCTCGACCATCCGTTCCCCCACAGGAAGGAATCCCCATGACGATTCCTGTCCTTACCCCCACTACCCCCATACTCACTAGCCCCCCTGCTACAAATGGGGGCAGGAGGAAGAAGAAGGAGCCCACAACTCCACTTCCTCCATGCATCCCACCACCTTGCGCACTATGTGAAAAAGAGGGCCACCAAACCAACAACTATCCATCACTACTTGAATTACGGAATTTGATTCCCCCCAATCAAACTCCCACAACACCCGTCACTACTGCTAGTCCCACTACTACCACCAACCCTTCCAGTAGTAAAGGGTTGAGGACCAAATATGCTTGTGCTATATGTTTAGAGTATGGCCATTACACCCATCATTGCCCAGCACTGCCACGCTTTCGGCAGACATTAGCGGCTGTACGCCAGAACTTCCAGAACAACCCACGCCCTGCTACGTCCTCTTCAAATATCACTGACATTCGCTATGTCACCACTTCAATCAATGAACGCATGAGATTCCCTTGCTCTCTCTGTGATTCATTATCTCATTTTACATACCAGTGTCCTATGATCCTTGAATACAGGCAGCGTCAATTTGCCCTGCTTCATCAACCCGCAGAGGCGATACTTGACATTACCTCGTCACTTGAGGATCTTCATGTCATTTCTCCTGAGCCCAAGGCACTCCCAATGCCTCCATGGTTCTTTAATAACGTTTTTGAGGATTTACCCCGCAACCCACCCAATTCTTCTGCTCATTCCCCTACAGACACTCTCCACCCAACCACCACGGGTACCCCTCAGTACTTCAATATATGGTTTATGTCAAGTGAACCCTCACCATCTCCTAGCATTGATCCCTCTGCTTCTCCATCAGGGGGAAACCACACCGAGATCACTCCTCATGATCCTTTATATTCCTGTCGTTTCCAATACGACGAGGAAATAATGGAAGAGCTACACCACCCGGACTCTCCCTGGGACACACTACATCACTGTGCACTCTTCTTTCCACGGGAAGCGCTCATGCCTCCTAACCAAAACCCCATTTACGCGGTCGAAACCAAAGATTTTATCCCATCAGGGCCTATAGATTGGTTCAACAATCCCATTCCTGCCCCCAATGCTTTTGAAGAGGGAAATATGGCCAACATTTCCCCCACCATCAAAATCGACATTTCCATTGAAAATGGCATCGTCGAAGAAATCATCATTGGAGCTGCTTGCACTCCTCAGGAAATCTCCGCATATAAAGCCCTCTTCCAGGAATATAGGGATATTTTTGCCTGGTCATACACAGAAATGCCTGGCCTCAATCCCTCTATTGTCAAACATCGCATCGACACCTAGCCCGACATTACACCAGTTTGCCAGAAACAGGGACCGCTACACCCATCCAAAGCCGCGGCTATCAAAGCCGAAATTGACAAAATACGTACGACCAGGTTTATTTACCCCATTGCTTACACTTCATGGGTTTCCAACCCTGTACCCGTCGACAAAAAATAGGGCACTATCCGTGTTTGCACAGAATTTCACGATCTCAATAACGCATGTCCCAAAGAAAACTTTCCAACGCCTTTCATGGATCAAATTATCGACGACTGCGTCGGCCATGAGGCTCTCTCCTTTATGGAAGGATTCTCTGGCTATAACCAAATTCAAATCCACCCAGCCGATCAGTATAAAACAACATTCATTACCCCGTGGGGTACTTTTGCATATCATGTCATGCCTTTCGGCTTAAAAAACGTTGGCACAACTTTCCAGTGGGCGATGACATACATCTTTCACGATCTGGCTGAAATCATCCTCACCTACTTGGACGACCTCATAGCTCGATCCAATAAATGCACCCAGCATCTCGATGATTTACGAATCATCTTTCAACGGTGTCGCCAGTACAACATCTGCTTGAATCCTCTCAAGTGTGTGTTATGCGTCACCGCAGGGCACCTCCTCGGTTTTATTGTTTCCCAAAGCGGTATTACCATGGACCCCCTCAAAGTCAAAGCTATCACCGAAATTCCACCTCCCCAGAATTTACGACAACTTCAGAGTCTACAGGGAAAATCTAACTTTCTTCGATGCTTTGTTCCCGATTACGCCATACGCGCACACGGTTTCATCCGCTTACTACGTCACGACATCCATTTTCACTGGGACGACTATGCCCAATAGTCATTTGACGATCTTAAAACAACACTTTCAAATGCACCTTTAATTAGTGCACCTGACTATAATCGCGACTACATCCTCTACGTATCAGCATCAGCTGTATCAGTAGTCGGCGTCCTCGTCTAGCTCGGAGATGAAAATCGTGAACACATCATTTACTACGTTATTAAGAACCTCTCAGGACCACCCTTGAAGTATAAACACGAAGAGAAACTTTCTCTCGCAGTTGTCCTTGCAGTCCAGAAACTGTGCCATTACATTTTTCTTCGCACCACCAAGGTCGTCGCAGATTCCAACCCTATGCAGTACTTGCTCAGTCGTCGCCAAGTTAACAGCAAATTCGTTCGATGGATTGTTATCCTTCAGGAGTACGACCTCGAGTTCTTAACACCTAAGAGTAAGAAGGCCCTCGTTCTCGCCGAACTTGTCATGACCCTCCCCTCTGACACCACCAGCGCCCCCGTCAATACCGACTTTCTCGGCGAACATCTCTTTTACATTACGTCGGATGATCCGTGGTATGGCGACCTCCTCGTCTACCTACGAACTCAAAAGTTCGGTAACCACCTTTCACGAGATGATCGACGATGTATTCGCCATCAGGCCCCCCGCTATCTCCTCATCGAAGACATCCTATACCGGTGGGGCGTTGACACCATTCTTCGTTGTTGCCTGACTATTGACAAGGCCGACAGAGTCCTAAACGATTGCCATAGCGGTGCATGTGGGGGCCATATTTCAGGTATATCCACCGCTCAAAAGATTATCCGAGCCGGTTACTTTTGGCCTACCCTGTTTCATGATTGCATTCATGCCGTGAAACGATGTGAGCAATGTCATCTCTATGCCCACAAAGCCCAAGCTCCCCCCGCTCTTCTCCACCCTATCATTACTTCCGGCCCTTTTTGTAAATGGGGCATCGAATTTATGACTTGTAATCCCCCCTCCTGCAATGGTCACAAATACATTGTTGTCGCCGTTGATTACTTCACCAAATGGGTCGAAGCAATGCCCACTTTCAACAACACCGCTGACACTGCAACGCGCTTTTTCTTTAACCACGTCATATCCCGTTTTGGAGTACCACTCCAACTCGTTTCCGACCATGGGAAACACTTTGAGAATGAGATCTTCATCGAACTCAAAGTGTTTCCCATGGTCAAATGGACAGGTCGAGGCAAACTCGTGAGATCTCACCATATTACGAGTTTGCCTCACCATATTACCCTCAGTCAAATGGACAGGTCGAGGCAGTTAACAAAGTCCTCAATACCATGTTACAGCGCACGGTTAATAAACATAAAACCAATTGGCATCACATGTTATTTTCCATGCTATGGGCTTATCGAACGACGGTAAAAACCGCTACTGGTTTCACACCATTCCATTTAGTCCATGGGGTCGAGGCAACTCTTCCCATCGAGTGTGAAATTCCCACCTTACGCACCGCAATTGAGCTATTACCTGACACTGCTCCAATGGAGCAGCGCTTGCTGAACTTGGAGTCTCTAGATGAAGATTGTCGATCTTCCTTACAGAACAACGAGGCAGCTAAAAAATGATCCAAGGCTACCTTTGATCGCCATGTCAACCTTCGATCATTTCACAAAGGCGACCTCGTCCTGGCTTATGATATCGCCCATGATACCTTTGGCCATGGCAAGTTCGAATCACTTTGGCATGGCCCTTACATTATCCAACATTGCCTCATCAAAGGCGCATATATCCTGGCCTCTCCCGAAGGCCTCTCTCTCAAAGAACCCGTCAACGGGTTGTATCTCAAGAAATTTTATGCTTAAAAGTAGTCATTCTACTTTAGGTTATTTCTTTTCTAGTGTTTTTAATCTTTTTCTCCTCCCCTCTCGTCTAAACTATCCTTTTTGCTATTGACAGATGCTTCCTCCACCAGCCTACCACATTGGTTATGCCAATGACGCCAGCCGTTGGACGCAAAATCTCGCTTCGGTTGCTTGGGATCTCTACACCCCCTCACATGAAATGCTACATTCAAGCGGCATATGTTTAGGGCCAGCAACCAACAACCAAGCCAAATACACTGCGGTCATTGGCCTCCTGGCCGACGCCTGTTGGGACCACATATTGTACCTTTTTGCTCATACTTTTTTCCATTGTTATACCCTTCATCACCTGTATTTAGACTCATATTATCACTTCATCTAATCACCGCAAGGTATACAACGTCCTTTCTCATCACTATATGTTTAATTTGTTTTGCATAATACTTTACATTACTTTTGAACCTAACCATTGATTAGAA
>ML778192.1:1004613-1059474 GCA_009831015.1 Picea engelmannii | reverse complement strand
TTCTCTGTTAGATAGAGCTTATTGTTTTCTGCATTATTGCTTTCATGAAAGAGTGTTAGTACTGAGTCTCTGTTTGAGAGTAAGGGTCCTATTCTCTGATTACAAGATAGTTGTTCTTACCCATTGCAATGTTATTTTAAAATATAATCCAGGATTCTTAATTTGAACTATAAAGAATTGCAATAGGGAGATCTCTTTCCTGTGATACAATTCAGAACTTCATTTTATTTCAGCAAGTTATATAGAATGATTTCTTTACTACAACACTAAGTGCTTTTGGAATTGAGCATATATAGTGCGCAGCTATCTTTGAAACAAAAGACTTCCCTGGGTTGATAATTTATGTTTCACTTGGTTGTTTGAAATTAATTAAGCAATTATAGTGACCAACAACGCCCAGTGTCATCATATTCGTCACCTTAGTGTCTTCCTCGACTCTCAACTAGTCGTTCTCCAGCTCAACAATGTTTACCGTGTACGCGATCCGTGCCTCTTTCGCAAATACCTGCAAGTTAGGCTTGTATCTCGACATTTTGATTCCATTACATTTACACATATTCCCAGACAATTGAATCAAACAACAGATCAAATAGCTAACATGGTGTTAGATTGGCATATATCACATCAAGCTACACATACATAAACATCTCACAAATCCTGTCACAGCATATATATAGAATAGACATCATCAAAATCATCAACAAAAAACACATGTAGACAACATCAGGATCTCAAAATATGTATACTCATATATATATAAAGGCCCATCAGGCCATCCGAATGTTTATATACACAAATATAGGTATCCGCAGGCCAAGGTAGCACCTCGGTACAAAAAATGGGCTCACCAGCCTATATACAACAAAAAACAAAAATGTACATCAAAGACCACTCATGGGGCCTCTATCGCCCCACCACCTGTTCCTCCCTCAGGAGGAGGTGGTGGCCCACCACCACCTGCCCCAGGCAGTGGTAGAGGACCACCCACAAGACCCTCCTGCCCCAGCGGCAGGCGTCCACTCGTCATAGCAGCAAGCACTGTTGCTCGCCGCACTATGGCCCGCCATGGTGGCAGTACTCCTACACACTGCTCTAGGAAACTCTCATCCTGGATGTGCGTCCACATGCCCTCAGGCACATCCTGTAGAACCGTCTCCAGATGACAGCGTATGTCATCATAATCCACTTCGACCGCAGCCAGAGGAGCATGTGATGGCCCTGCACTAGGGTCATCGTACCGACGCCTCCTTGCTGCCCGCTCTAGCTCAGCTGGTTGCCCCGCAGCACCCTTCCGCCGACGCCTCTCTCCCTGTGGTAATCTCTCCAGCTCTCGATGAGACGGAACTCTCTGCATCTCTACCTCACGCCCACGAGGTGCCACATCTGCACATACAAAAAACAACAACAAAACAGATAGTATCAGCATCTATATCATATACATATGGAATGATATCTTAAAATGACAATATAAATAAAAAACATACCAACATACTAAACATACCTCGATGGTCAAAAACCTCCCTAGGAGGTAGCACCATGTTCGGGTCACCCCGGAAGTCCACCCCAGCATAGGGGTACTGAAGTATCACTTGCGGCATCTACCGCCATATCCGTGCCGCCTCTGCCGAGGAGAAGTGGCCACCTTCGCCACCACCGTGGCGAACCAAAACTGTCGACCACTGCCTCAATCATGGCTCTCGTTCCCCCGACATCTCCATCAGAACCCTCGGGCGCAGCATCGACACCCTCTCTAAAAACCAGGCCACTAATATGGACCCGAAAGCAAACTCTCCTCCATTCGTGGACCGACAATGGTCCAACTACACCACCATCCTAGCATGGAGTGTCAGCCCCCAAGCAAACTGCTCGCCGACCACCACTCTCTCTAGCACCAACAGCTGGCCACCACTAATCCGCTGGGTCGCAAGTGACCCATATATCCGAACAATCATCACCGCTATACAGCGATGGGCCAGGGAGTCTATCGCACCGATACTCACCACCGTCCCAGATATAAAGTCCCAACCTGAGCAGTATCTCTGGCCAATATCGGCCAGCCAACTGGTCCTGGGCAACACCGGCTCCGCCGTTAGGGGCGTTCCCCGAAAGGGGAGCCCAGTTAAAAAATAAATATCCTCCACTGCAGTGAAGGGGATCTGCTCTCCTCGTACGAGGAAGCAGTGTAGCTCTGGACTCCACATCCGGATCAGGAACTGCAACAAATACTCATGTGCCCGTATCAACGGGCACTCAAAAAACTTTAGCAACCCACAGGTTGCCAAAGTCGCATGCACGCCAGGCCCCTCAATGGCCATGACATTTCACAACTGGGCCCAGTCTTGCTCTCGCCACTGCACTGGCATCGTCACTACTGCCCACCTGTAGACAACAAAGATTCCTATATCAGCTCAGGCAACCATCAACAACATCAAAAAGACTCATTTTTTTCCCTTTAAACCTTGCCTCCTAGGCGCGGTTTTTGTTCCCACAGGTGTGCACCCATACGCGCCTGTTCATTACACAGGCGCGCATATATGAGCACCTGTTCATTACACAGACGCGCATTTATGCGCACCTGTACACTGAACAGGTGCGCATCAATGCGCACCTATTTTCTTCACAGGAGCACCCTTACGCACGCCTGTTCACCATATAGATGGGCACAGATGCAAGCATGTCAAACCCACAGGTGCGCACTGATGCGCGCTTGTCCAACTCATAGGTGCACCCTTCAGGTGCGCCTTAAATCCTCCCCATTGCGCACCCATGCGCACTTATATTGTGGACAGGCACGCACGTATGCGCGCCTATCACCTGATCGCCTGCGCATGTGGGGCCCAGACCCCCTAAAACCCTCTATACGGCCCTCCGTACAGCCCCTGCCCAAAAAGTGAAAACCTATTTCTATGCAGGATGATCAGACCACTAACCTGATACTCGCAAAACGTCGATCGGATGCCTCATCCTCCCTGAATCTCCAAATCTCCTCTGAAAACTGCTCGTCCACTCACTATTGCAGCAGGTACAAATGAGGTGGCAATGTGGGCCCTACAGCTATATATAGGCCTTTTACCAAACTTCCACTGACCATTCCGGGAGCCTAACGTGTCCATTTTTCAAACCGTCTTCAGCCACAGGATCAGCATCCCGTCACCTACATCACAGTAGTCCCGGGGTTTCTTTTTATCATGAGCCCCCAGGGCACCTTTTTTTTCATATCATGGTCAGGTACACATGCGCATAGTCACATTTATCAAATACATGCTCATATCTTTGATTCTCTTCAGATATTGTTCTCTTTGGGTATTTGGTTATTATGTGTGCAGGTACTTGCTCATCATTCATCGACATCATCCCTTCAGGTATATACTCAGCACTGGCATGTAGTCTCTCCCACTATATTGCATTTACATTTCCAGTCACACCCTCTGATATTGGCCTTTAGGATCCTCATTCCCGGCTCTGCAGTACCCACGCCTCCATTTGCATCTTCGGTACTGTTACCCGGTAGCATTCTTACCCACATGAGTTGTCCCATTCATAGCACCTTTTGGCACTTTGGACACTCATGCTGTTCTTCATTACCCTTTAGGGATGGGAGTCCCGATAGTCTTTCATCATGTCGTGAATCAGCCACATACTCCTTCTCCTCATTTTTCTATCTTTCCCACATGGACTCCCAGATTATCTCTTTAAGGTTCTATTTTTTTTACCTGCACCTTCCCAGTATCATGAACCCTCCATTTCATCCACAATCAGTTTTCCCATCTGCGAACCTATCCTCATTTCACCTACCTCATATAGAAACTCACCAATGGGGCCCCCACCCTTCATCAGTTTTCCAAGAAAATTCTGCCCTCCCTAGGGCACTCATTTCACAATGGGGCACCCATTTTTGTATTTGTACATTTTTTCCCCCAAATTATTCGTTATTTATTGTACAAAAACCTTTATTTTTAGTCATTTCATTATCCTTTTTTGTCATCACCGTTGGCGACCTACTTCCCTCCTTTTGGCTAAACGCAACCCATGTCACCCTTGGTTGGAGCCTCACTCATCATCTACCCTGGCTGACATCGTCCACATATTCAGAGCACCCCACAGGTCACTTACCTCTACCCTCTGCCATTGTTCACTTTGTCCCGCCTCTGGCACAACTCATCCCCGCTCTTGTCTTCCCCTTAACACTCGACCTCATCACACGGTTGCAGCCACTTTTTATCTCATACATCCTCCAACCCAGGGCAGTCTTGAGTCTTCCCACTTTTTGACTTCATCCATGTACCTCTGCCACTTCCTCACCTCAGTAGATTCCACGAAGTCCTTTGCTTCTGGGAGCCGCGTTCCCCTTTTGTCGACATCAACACAATTTTTCCAGAAGGGCGACAGTATCTTGATTCTCATTCTCCATTTAATGAGAGATCTTGAACGGCACAGGGGGAAACACCATTGCTCCCTGCTGTCGTTGGCCCCCATAACATTCGACGCCAACACTTTCTCATGTTATGGTGGGTCTTACTTTACGACTATTGCAGTTCTTTCTATCATTTTCCGAAGACCTCTGAACTTGGTAGGGACATCAATGCCCGCATCATCGCCGATACTTATTTCTGCGATCATTGCCTATTATTCAGAGTATGTTCCTTTGCAGAATTGTCTTTTGCCTTTATCATCACCGCCCCCGAGGGTGCTGCAGTTTTCTACACCAACACTTCAATCATCTTTTTTCAGGGTTACATAACACGAGCATGGGGCATGCCTGCCTTGTTTGTACACAGTTGTATATTTTACGCACCTTATGGAAGGGCGGGTCCTACCGGTTCCTTTTTCCTCCAAAGAATTGCTCTGAATGATCCCACTATTGCTCCATCTTACAACAACATTCTCAGTAGAATAAACATTGATGGATTTCGGCTATACGTATGCTCCTAACCTCATCCATCAGGGGGCATCTGTTATCACTGAAATTTCGTCAGCACGTGGTTACAAGAACTCAGCATCATCAAACAATGATGAAGTCATTCATGGACTTGAATTAATCTCACAGCATTCAAAAAGGGCAAAAAACTATACAAAGTAGTGAAAAATTGAAGAGTGCTTTACAGAAGTTGGGTGTGCGCGCACATGCGCAGAACAGGAATGTAGCATGCGTGCATACGCGCACGATGCATGGTTGTTGGCGCAAAAAGCTGCGCACCTGCTAAACGGCACATTTATTGAAGTGGTCGGCCTCCCAACCACTTATGGATCAGCTCCCAAGCCGATTTGACCCTCAAATCTAAGCTGAATCCAAATGGTGGGCTGGTCAAAGACCTAATAATGCCCTAAATGGCCTCTTTTCACACTACAAAGCAGTTACACAAAATCCCAAAGCAATGCTATAAAAAGCCACGAATGCACCTCATTTTCTTAAGGAATTTCATGTAATGTTATGCTGCCTATATTGTTTTAAGGACTCCATCCTTAACAAGAGCACATTGGCACCATCTCATTGAGCAATCCACCTCTCCATTGAGTGGATTTGCAAGGAGTTCTTTCACCACCATTTTCATTTTTCTTGTTGTAAGGGGAGCAAGCTTGTGAGGGTCCAAGAGCCTTCCCTTGGAGGAAGAAGGGATTCATAGTCCCCTTTCTTCTTGGTTCTTTGATTTCATCAATAGATCAGCCTAAAAACATTGGTGACATGGGTCTTTTTGTGTTTGTTATCTCTATGTCCCTATGCTTATGATTTTCTTTTGTATTAGTTTAATTCTTGCTTATAGTTTTGTTTTTCTTTCTCTAACTCTTTCCTCTACAGCTGTCATGCTCAGCAGGACCCAACTGGGCATGTAAGCACCTCTTATTTTCTCACCAAGGTGACGAAAAGGGTGCAACACCATTGTTCTGTGATAAGTCAAAGCACATAAATATCTGGTATCACTACATTCGTGATATGGTGCAAAGGGGAGCTGTAAAGATCCAATATGTTGGGATAGATGAGTAGGTTGTAGATGTGTTGACCAAGCCTATGTCTCATGTGAAGTTTGATTACTAATACAAGCTTGGTGTTGTCTGAAAGGACCTCCCTCGAAAGGGTGAGTGAAGATAATGATACTATGATATCTTGACCAATAGCGGGTAGCTCCATTAGGATTTTATATCCTAGGGGATTTATCATCCCTGGGAATATCCTAAAGGTCCGGTAAGGATGGTCTGTTAGAGTACTTGTGCATGTATATGGAAGCTATGGTCAGTAGTGGTATCTCTATTAGGATTTTATATCCTAGGGAATCTTATGATTCTTGGACAGATCCTGAAGGTCCAGTAAGGAAGGTCTGTCAGAGTACCACGTGGCAGATTGTTAGGATTTTATATTCTAGGGAATATTATGATTCCTGGGCAGATCTTGAAGGTCTAGTAAGGATGGTCTGTCAGAGTACCACAAATGATGTTGTTGATGCACCTACCTCATTATGTTCCCATATGTTGATGATGGTGTACCAACCTCATGTTGTTGATGATGTTTTACTAGCCTCGTGTTGTTGATGATGTTGTATCAGTTTTGTGTTGTTGGTGATGTTGTTTTTATAGCTTCATGTTATTGATGTTGATGTTTCAACTCCATGTTGTTGTTGACAATGATGATGATGTTGATGTTACTCTAGCTCCATGCTGTGAACGATGATGGTATTGATGATGAGAAAAACTTCTGATGATTTAAGATGTGCCAATCATTGTTCCATATGTCGATGATGATGTTGCCCTCTCCTTCTCTTGATTATTTTTTTTTGGGTCATGTCAATAAAATACCCTTCTCATTAAAGGGGAGTGTTGAATTATTGTAACTTCGAAGAATATTCTAATTATATTTGAGTTATTATCTTATAGATCAAATCCCCTTTTGCAGATTGATCATGTCAGGTCTTGTATAAGATCAAATCCCCTTTTCTCGATTGGTCAAACCATATTTATATGGTGGTATTTTTAAATTTGGACCTACTAAGTGAAGATACATAACCTTGATGCCTCCTCAACTAGTATTTGTATGTGAGGATTGTGCCTCATTTGAAAAATCTCACACTCGCTCATCTAGTGCGCATATCTTGAAGGAAGTTTCAGTTGCAGGAGGAAGGAGAAGAGAGGTGCATGCTCATTCTTAGTTTATTCTTGGTTTTTTTGTATTATTCTTGGCATTGTATTGGCAATCTATTATTGAGGAAGTTTTTGTTGGGTTTTCTCCCCCATGAGGGTTTGCTGGGATAAAATGTTGTGTACCTTGTGATTGTGTTTCTTTCAATGATCCTCTTTATGTTGTTTTTTGGAAATGCATTAAATTCTCATGTAATTTGGAAATAACCTAATAACAACACTAAAACGTAACAACCACTACATATCGTTGTCGACCTTTCAAACTTTGAAAAACGGCCCATATTTTCTCAGATTTTCACCTATGTTGCCAAATCCTCTTGAAACATGGCGTCATATTTGCATGACACATGCCACCATCACCACATGACACTTGGAATCCATATTTCCCATAGAAGCTCACCTATAGGTGCCAAATCACTATGCCCCATGGAACCTTCTATGCTTGACACGTGGCACTATCCACATCATCACGATGTCATCATACTCTTGTATTCCCCTTCAAGATGGATCATAGATCCAACAGTTAACGTCTCTCCTCGGACTATACCTAATCTACAATTAAAATTTCCCCTTGGAGCCTTACCATTAGAGTCCCTCATTAACCCCACGCGCAACCATTCCAACATCCTAATCTTTGATCAATGGTGGAGACCTCTCCACCCACAGATCCTATGATCGATAATTTAAATCTCTCATTCAAAGGTCTAATCTTGACCTTTACATGCTTCCACGTAAAGGTCCACATTCCCAATTCCTTCAACCAATTACAGGTTGTGACTTATTACCCTAGGGTACATAGGAATTCCCCGTCAGCATGAGGTCACCTTCCTTTTTTCTTACTTACCATGAAAAATAGGGGAGACCTGCAACAAATCAATGGCTGAGATTTAATCTCACCTTTGCACCAATCAACAGTCCTCATTGACTCCCAGAGTTACCTCTATCAAAGTTCTTTTGTTTTGTCTTCCAAGGATACTCCAACCTTTGGACTTCGACGACACGCATCCCCTTATGAGCTACGACTGAAATCAAATTTTTGTGTTGACTTCAACAATTGTGATGACTCTAGGTCTTATATGTCATCAGACCCTGATGATGACCACTGCAACAGATCTAACGATCAACATTTCCACTACATCCATCGTCTGATAGATCAACAGTCCTTGTTGACTCTAAGTACATCCTTTCCAGGCATTATAGCCTATTCCAACGAAGGGTCGGGATCCATTCGTTGCGTCTATCCAACGGTTGTGATTCCTGCAAGATCAAAATGTTGTTCTTCATCAAGGAGACCTTCCATCTAATGGTCAATATCATCTCAAATCTTCAAATTGACGGTATTAATTCCATCCACCCAAGGCATGAGATTTCTGCAGGTTAACAATACAATATTTGATCCACATTATTTTCGGCATGAAATGAGAGTGGAGATATAACATATAAATATTTAGAGATATTGCAAGAGAGACAAAAATATAAAAGAGATATAGCGGAACTAAAAAGAGTCACAGATATATAGTAATACACGATTTCTATTAATGAAATAAATGTACAGAGACTATAAAATACAGAGTGAAAGACTCGCTAGAATGGTGGCATCTTATCTCTGAGAAGAGATGTGATGGCTACTTTCATTCACAAGAAGATCATTAAAATGAGGCTCTGGAGGCCTTTTTACAATAAACAGGAATGCCAAAAGTCCTAGACATCCAAAAACCTAACCCTAGGAGATGAAGCGCCAAAATTCATGTGGGCCCCATTTGGGTAAGTTAGTACATCAACTTCCCGGGGTCGTAACTTTTGCATACGATCTTGATTTTAGGCGTATGATAGCTCGTTGGAAAGGTATTGTTGAGGAGATTCATTTTGGGGGCTCAATCATGCCTTTGGATATCATTGAGAACCTGTATCTCGAAAAACCTTCATTTAGGCCCTCAAAATGGCCCCAGAAATTAAAACCTGCTAAAAATAGTAAATTGCCAAAATTGTCAGAAAACTGTTTTGAGCCAATAGGAAAAGGTGGGTGGTCACCAATATCCACCTAGATAAATATTGGACTAAGTCGTTCAAGGAGATATTCTAATTATTTTAGAAGGTCTTACCAGGCCTTCAAGATATTCGTCGTCCTCTTCTAAAATGACTAAGGTATTCCTACTTCACTCCTTTAGGTGGAGATCTGCATCTTACGATCTTCCTATACCAGGACAGGGGTTTCCAAAAAATAATTAAGTCTCTCTAGACCACACAAAGGCCTCTCTCGGGCACTGAGACATTCCAATGCCTATCTTAGGGCACCTTGTCCCTTCTTCCTAGGAACTATTACTCATGCTTCATTTATAGGCATGTTTTCTTTTCACAGGCTACACACTGCAGCAAATATCCTACTACATTCACATAAGACACAATCATATAGTTAATTTCACCATTACTTTCACAGGAGAAACCAGTTGTATAGTCCTCTAACTATTCAAAATAAGCTTCAGGGTCCTCTTGCTTAGGGATGCAATATACATACAATTCCATACAAACACATTTCATACCAGCACAAAGGCATCCCAATATATATATATATATATATATATATATATATATATATATATATATATAATCAAGTCTCTGAGTTACACATATGTATACATTATTACAATACAAACATTACAACCATACATCTCAGTTCAATACATAAATTACATAGATACTTATATGTTATAGTTTATAATCCAACCAACTGATTGTGGGTGTTCTCATTTCCACCCAACCATAGGAGTTGTGTGCTCTGTAACTTTTGCAATAGGCCACCCCCATGGTAAGCCATGATGCCACCAAGGATAATATCTCTCAAGTTCTACAAGAGTTTGGGATGTGAATGTTACCCTCCTTCACACCTCTCTGGGAAAGGATTTCCTCACACCCACCTAGCTCAGGCCTCAATGAGGTTTGTCAGATACCTTCCCAGTATCAAGTTTGGATCCATCTCATCATAGGTTGGGTTCTCTAGACTCTCCACCCAAATTCCAAATGTCAATTTATTTTTCCTTTACTGTGTTTTTACACAGTCCTCCCCTTACCTCTAGGATATGAACTCCCCTCAAGGTTCTCTCAATCCCTTATCTCTTTATTTTTGCCTATGTGCCTTCTCTTGCATGTTTCTCTCCCCCCAAATGTTCTCAAGTTGTCCCCTTCCTTTTGTTAGAAGTAAATCATGGGTTTCATATGGGGTTGTGGAAAACGGTACCCTATTGTACCTAGGGATGATAGTTTCAGTTGTCCTATCCTGATCTCCCATACCTAAATTTATTTGGGGTAGTTGGATTTCCAAATACCATCCTTCCTCATTAACTTATTTTCCTTGAAATCAAGCATGAGGAAAATAATATGGATATCAAATATATCGACAAATAGGTTTGGGTCATCTTTAGCATGATGAACTCCTCTCTAATTTTCCTCACTTTTTCCTCTAATGGTATCATGGCTAGTACTTCAAAACTTCACCCCATAGTTAGTTGATTTTCATTTTAAATCAAACAATAATACATTTACAATGTTCTTATGACATTACATGGAAAACATAATTCATGATTAATTGCACATAATCATAGGTTTAGAAAGGGGTTGTTACAAAGAATCTCGGCTAGGTGAATCTGAAGTCGAGGAAAGTGAAGAATGTGACCAATTGGTTTTTATAACTAGTTGGTGATCCTCATTGGAACCATCCCACCAAGTTGATTTGTGATGTTTCTTCTGGGCCTTCCTTTTTCCCTTAGGGAATTGTGTTGTTATGTGCCATGTTTCAAAAGCAAGACCTACATCGCATGGAGATTCTTTCATAGTCCAAATTTTGTGTCCATGAGTATTTTTTTCAAGTTAGAATGATTTTAGTTGGAAGCCCTTTACTAAAGTTAATTTCCACACAAATTTGGGCATATGAAGTTACACTATGAATTTTAGTTTCTATACTTGAAAAATGACACTTCCCTAAGGCAAATCCAATAACTTTAAGAGAAGAAGCGCTCCAAAAATGCAAGGGAAGATTCGAGAGTCTGACCCAAATAGGAGTTGAGGAAAGAACAACAGTTAAAGGATTGAAACAAGGAGTCCAGGGCATTATGCACAAACCTGGGTTTCTCCAAAACCAGGGGAAAGAGTTGAGAATCAGATCCCCATCTTCTGCTAGATCAAACTCAGTGATGAAGAAACCCTTAGGGTAGGGGTGAATAAAAAAATCTTCCTTAATCAAGGGTTTCTAGAGGGAAGAAATGCAACCATTGAGATCCACCAACCGAGGCCAAAGGCCATTGAACCGAGAAATTAAATTGTTTTCCCTAAAATAATCTTCCGCATCTTTAACATCCTGACCCATGAGAAAAGTGATTGTTGGAGCTTCTTGAACTAAGAAAGAAGTCAAAGGAAGAGAGAAAACAAGAATCTCATATTTAACAACGTCATTGTAAGAGAAAGAAGAACTACCCATCAGGCCAAAAGAAGAAGGCACATAAAGCTTATCGACACTGCAAGCTTGACCAAAAGTTGAATCCACCATTTAAGGGGTGAATCAATGGCCTAAGGCCGAACTTCAACAAAGAAGCAAAGGGCGACCCCTAGCCACAGTGGCTAAGAGAAGCGACATCTCACAACTATTTATTTTCCTAAATTTAAATATTTATTACATTATAAATGAGGTGTCATTTCATGATGAGAATCTTTATACACATATATAGACAACATTAGCAAGGTTAAATATTATACAAGTTTAAATATTATACAAGTTGTGTCACCCTCTCAAATATATATATATATATATATATATATATATGAGAGGGCCTAATGGTTAAGAACATGTGTTTCCTCTTAAGAGGTTAGAAGTTCAAATCCAGAGGGGAGTAGGGTATGTATACCTCCGTAGACTTTACCAGTCAAATCGGTGTGCAGAGGGGGTCCCTTGTCCCACAAACAAGGGGGTCTCATACACCAATTTGGTGTGGCTTAACCGTGACCTTAAAAATAGATTATTATTATAAAACATGAGTGGGCCTAATTGATCCAGGTGGATATCGGTGGCCACCCACCTTCTCCGACTAGCTCAAAACAATTTTTTGGCAATTTTGACAATTTACTATTTTTAGCAGGTTTTAACTTCCGGGGCCATTTTGAGGGCCTAAATGAAGGTTTTTCGAGATCAAGGTTCTCAATGATAGCCAAAGGCATGATTGAGCCCCCAAAATGAATCTCCTCAAATATACCTTTCCAACGAGCTATCATACGCCTAAAACATGGATCGTATGCAAAAGTTACGACCCCGGGAAGTCGATGTACTAACTTACCCAAACGCGGCCCACATAACTTTTGATGCTTTATCTCCTAGGGTTAGGTTTTTGGATGTCTAGGGTTTTTGGCATTCATGTTTATTGTAAAAAGGCCTTCAGAGCCTCATTGTAATCATCTTCTTGTGAATGTGCACTGCCGTCACATCTCTTCTCAGAGATAAGCTGCCACCATTCCAACAAGCTTGTTTCCACTGCATTTTACAGTTTCATATTTTTTCGTTATTGAATAGAAAACCAGTTTTACTGTATCTCTGTTATTTTGTGTTAAGCACCTGTTAATAATCTGTATTCATTTCATTCTAGTCATAAAATCTAGATCAATTGATCTAGGTGGATATCAGTGGCCACCCACCTTTTCCGACTAGCTCAAAACAGTGTTTTGGCAATTTTGGCAATTTACTATTTTTAGCAGGTTTTAACTTCCGGGGCCATTTTGAGGGCCTAAATGAAGGTTTTTCTAGATCGAGGTTCTAAATGATATTCAAAGGCATGATTGAGCCCCCAAAATGAATCTCCTTGATGATACCTTTCCAATGAGCTACCATACGCCTAAAACGGAGATCGTATGCAAAAGTTACGACCCCGGGAAGTTAATGTACTAACTTACCCAAACGGGGCCCACATGACTTTTGACGCTTCATCCCTAGGGTTAGGTTTTTGGATGTCTAGGGTTTTTGGCATTCTTGTTTATTGTCAAAAGGCCTTTGGAGCCTCATTGTAATCATCTTATTGTGAATGCGAGTAGCCGTCACATCTCTTCTCAGAGATAAGTTGTCACCATTCTAGCGAGTCTTTCACTCTATATTTTTATAGTCTCTGTACATTTCTTTCATTAATAGAAATCATGTATTATTGTATATCTGTGTTTATGGTTGCATCTCTGATACATTTTTGTTATATTATTGAATATCTGCAATATCTTTGTGCATTTCTTTATTATATTTCCAATCTCATTTCGTGCCGAAAATAATCCAGATCAGCATCGTGTATTACTGTATATCCGTGTTTATGGTTGCATCTCTGATACATTTTTGTTATATTATTGAATATCTGCGATATCTCTGTGCATTTCTTTATTATATCTCTGATCTCATTTCGTGCCGAAAATAATCCGGATCACTAATGGTTAAGAACATGTGTTTCCTCTTAAGAGGTCACAGGTTCAAATCTAGAGGGGGGTAGGGTATGTATACCTCCGTAGACTTTACCAGTCAAATCACTGGGAAAACAAGGGGATCTCATACACCAATTTGGTGTCGTGACCTTAAAAATAGATTATTATTATTATTATTATTATTATATAATTAAATTTAGATATTTATTACACAATTAATAAAGATTTTACCATGAAGATATTTATTTATATTTATTTATAGATATAGGTAATATTAACTAAATAAAATAATAGAAAATTTCGTATCTTAATTTTTGCTAGAAAACAATTTTAAAAAAAGTATGGTTAACAATAAATAAATGAAATATAATTCAAAATTAGATATAATTTTTTGAAATTTTAAAATTTTACAAATTTAATATTATATATTAAATATGTTTGGCTTAGTCGTGATATAGGTAATATTAACTAAATAAAATAATAGAAAATTTGGTATTTTAATTTTTGTAAGAAAACAATTTAAAAAAAAAAATGGTTAAGAATAAATAAATGTAATATAATTCAAAATAATTTTTCATTAAAACTATGAATTTTTAAAAATTTTTAGATTTAATATTATATATTAAATTTGCTTGGCTTCTTCTTAACCTTAAAATTGGATTATTATTATTATTATTATGCTACTTTTTTATTATTTTATTTTATTTTAAATTAACATTTTAATAGTAAGTCTTATTATTATTATTTATTTTGTAACAAATTGAATATAAATATGAAAAAATATAAAAATAATAATGATTTTATTCGTTTACTTTCACTCTTAATATTAATAATCCACTTTACTTTTATTAAAATGATTTATTCATTTTTTGAAATCTACAATATTAACAAGGGCTACATGGGAGCACAGTTCTTACCAAGTTAGTAAAGAAATATATGTTGAATAATGAAACTTAATATAATTAAATACATAGGTAACTAATAGTCTTTTGTCAAAAGACAACACATATAATAAAGAAGAATATAATTATTGTTTATGCAAAGGGGGAAATGATATGAATAAAGGAAAAAACAAGTAAAAACATTTATCATAAAACTTTGTAAAAAATAAGCAAAACAATAAAGTGTTCAATGTGGAGTAAAACTTAGTAAATAAGTGAAATGTGGATTAAAACATAGTAAATTTTCATGTCTAGTAAAACTTAGTGTTCAATGTGAATTAAAACTTAGTAAATGTTCAATGTCTAGTAAAACTTAATAAATAAGTGAAGTATTCAATGGAAAAGTTACCATATGTCAGAAGCAATGTAAATAAGTGAACTATTCAATGGGGAGGTTAGGATGGGTTGGAAGCGATGTAAAGTGTTTAGAGGTTAGGATGGGAAGGAACCAATGCAAGGTGTGTCCAGGTTAGAATTTTTCGAAGTAAAGTGGGTAGAGTTCTTGACATAAGAGATAACATTTAGCTTTTATAAGAAGTAATTTAAGTGTGCAGAGGCTAGGGTGTGCAAGAACTAGTGCAAAGTGTCATCACGTTAGAATTGCAAGAAGAAAATTCGGCATGGTTCTTTGCACAAGAGATGATGTTTGCATAGAACCTTAGAGATCAATAAGTAAATAATTTTATCTATGTCGATGTTCTTGAACTTTATCTGTCACCTAGTGAAAATTCTAAAACCATCTTACATATATAGTTTACTAAATTAAAATTTATTTTGTATATTTAAAATTTGTAAGTTTTGAGATTTATTGTATAATATAATACCCTTGTTNTTTATATATATATATATATATATATATATATATATATATATATATATATATATATATAATTTTACAATTAAAAATTTCACATTTTGTGTTGCATATGTTGTAGAAGTGGATGTGAAGTAGGAATCACAAAAGTTAAAAATAATTTTGAAATATAGGTTACAAAGTTTAAGCTGAGAAAAAGTTGATGTGCTTTGTCATGGTATGTGATTGAGTTGATACTTTGTGTTTGTAGTTGTTTTCTATTTAAGTGGTTGACTATGCATTTGAAAAATAATATATTGACATCATGGCATCTTTATTGCAAGATGCACAATAAGAAAGAAGCAATGTAAAGTCCGTGGAGGTTAGGATGGGATGGAAGTAATGTAAAATGTGTGCAGGTTAGGATGTGTAGTAAACAATGCAAAGTGTGTGCAGGTTAGCATTCACAGGAATAAAATTGGAAAGAGCTCCCTGCACAAGGTTGAAATTCATAATAAAATATCGAAAACAGGTTACTGGAATCACTGGTTCTTTAAGCAAAGCTCAAAAAATACAATGTGCATATCACTGAAGAGAGGAAAGGCAGTAAAAAAGAAAAGGAATCATGAAACTTCCATCTTAATGGAAAATTTGTTTTTTTAACCAAAAGAGTGGAAAGAATATAGTGCACAAGGATGTGTTAGTGTACTAGACAATGTTCAATCAATATTGTTGATCTCCCATGGTGTTTAAGTGTTGAAAACACGACGAGTAGGATAAATCCTCTTGCTTTATTTTAATCAATTAAAAGGACGAGGATCAATTTTCATCGTACACAAAATTAAAACAAAACCTGAGAATGGAGAAGGTTTGTTAAGTAAACATTCGCAAGGAAAGAAAGGCATGGGAAAGGACCAAGATCTATTCTATTAAGTATTCACTATTTGATACAAAATTTACAAATCATAGCATAAAGGTCGAAATATCATTTGGCGGAATAAAAGTAAATAGCGACATATGTAGAGAAATTAGCATGATATCTCATTGAAAAATAATAAAGAGTGAACACATAATTGAAACTTTAGTTTGAGATAGGAATTATGAAAAATCACTAGCCATCTATGCCAAAAGAGTTGTTCAACAATGTCAAAAAATATACAATTATCTTTTAAATAATGAATGTAATGGAAAAAAGAGGAAAAGTAGATGTAATGGATGCTTCACTTATGAAGAAGGAAATGTTTAGTTGATTTGTATTTAAGTGGTCGACTATGCATTTGAAAAATTGTACTAAGATCATAGTATCTTTATGGAAAGACACCAAAGCAAGGCAAGGGAAACAAATTTTTTTGAAAGAAATCATAGAAAAACTAAATGTTTGGATTAAGTCTTTGTATTGTGTGGAAGTGAATGTGTGCAGAGAAAAATGGAAATCACAAAATTGTCAAAGCTTCACACATAAAATCCAATAAAAATAAGTTTGCATAGGTTAGGATCCACTAGAAATAAACCAAGTAAAGTTGTTCGCACAAGACATCCCATTTAGCATAGACCTATGTAAAAATAAGTTAGAATATTCTATATAAATTAATATATATGACTAATAATTTATAATATTTTTGGAAATATTAATATGAAAAATTAGTAATATATAATATTTTTAAAATTTTAAATTTTAATAGAACTAATTTAAAAAATATTAAGAAATAATTGATTTAAAAATTTAATATCTACATTTAACAAGTAAAAACATATAGTGTAGAACTTAGTAAAAGGAAGTATGCGGAAGTGAAGATGTGGAGGAAGAAATGTAAAGTGTGTGGAATTTAGAATGTGACATAAGCAATGGAAAGTGTGAAGATGCTAATATGTGTGGGAAACAATTTAAATTGTGTGCAGGTTAGGTTTTGTAGACAGAAAATAGGATAGAGTTCCCTGCATAGAAAATGTTCCTTGTGCACAACGTTGAAATTGAGAATATCATATCACAAACTAGTTACTGGTATGATTGCTTCTTTAACCAATTCTTATATAAAACCGTCTGCATAGGACTGAAGAGATGAAAGATAGTGCAAAAGCAGAGGAATTCTGAAACATTGAACTTAATAGGAAAACTCCCTTTGTAAACGAGAAGAATGGAAAATAAGACATTGTTCAAGAAAGGGTTGGTCTACTGGACAATGTTTAATCTATATTGATAATGTTAAATCAGTATTGAAAATAAGTCGAGCAAGATAAATCCTACTACATTTTTTAAAACAATTAAATGTAGCAGGACAAATTCTCATCATAGACAGAATTAAAACAAAACTTGACAATGGAGTAGGTTTCTTAAGTAAACATCCACAAGGAAAGAAAGGCTTGAAAAAGGACTAGGCACTTTTCTATTGAGTATTCAGAATATGATACAAAATTTACAAATCATAGCATAAAGGTCAAAATATGATTTGGTAGAATGAAAGTGAACGGTGACATATCCAAAGAACATGATATTTCATTGAAAAATCATAAATAGTGAACAAAGACTTGAAATTTTTTTTTGAAACCCAAAGTCCAGAAAATCACTAGGCATGTATGCCAAAATAATTCTTCGGAAAGGTAAAAAAATACACAATTATCTTTTAAATAATGTCTGTAAATTCCAAAACAGTTCTTCGACAAGCTAAAAAACATACGATTTTCTTTTAAATAATGTCTATAAAAATTAAATGTGTTTGTCCAAATAGACTGGGATTGGGGCTCCCATGGACCATTAAATAGAAGAAAGACCAGGAACAAAGAAAGAAAGATAGTTAGAAACGGGGCTTAGGTTTTCACAGATCATAGAACAAGTAATTCTGTGGAATTACCATGTCAACAAAGAAATGAAGAGAAAAATAAAATGTGATGGTTGTTTGAGTACTTACAAAGAAGAAAATGCTTCATTCCTCTGGTTTGTCTATTGTTTTTGTGTATCTGCCTTTATAATATTTGTTTCTTTGGACTTATGTTGAACAGTCTTTGGTGGTTATTCTCGGTTAACAATCTATTCCAAGGCATTCTTGGCCTAGTAATCAATATAGTCATTGATTGGTGGGATGATGATTTCTTTCTTAACTCGAAGTGTGAAAATATCCTCCTCTACTTATTTTCATTCCACTTAGACTTGGTCGATGGCTGAGAAGTGGTATTCATTGTCATTAACAAATGTAGCAAGCCACTGTTTTAGTTCTTCATCAAGAAACTCCCCAAGGATATTGAATTCATTAGCTATTAATGAGGTCTTCATTGCCACCAAGTAACTATCAAGTTCTTCTTTAGTGATTATGATTGAATTCCTCAAAAACATTTTGGGCCCTGTAATTATTTAATAATAAAAAATTATTTTAAAATAGCATCTCCTCTTCTTTCATTTTTTTTTTCGCAAGAAAAATTACATTTTTCAACATTTTTATTCGTGCTTCCCAACCTTCGTTTATTTTATTTATTATTTTGCTTGAGGGCAGTCCTTATTGGTGTATTTGATTATTATTCATAGTAGTGACTCGTGTGATGAAAGTATTTATCTCATTTTAAGGTAGGCTTCATTATGTTGCAAATATATTTGCAAATATTCAAAACAAATTGTAATCCTTTGTGAAAGATTATGTAGGATGGTATTTACCTCCCATTCATGTCTGATTATATTGAGTCTCCCATTATTTTTTTCATCAACATAAACTCTAACTCCATTCAACAATTGAATTGTTAGGTGTTTTTTTCCATGCTTTCATGCATCCTTCTTAGCACTAGGGAGTTTAGACCCAAGGTTCATCTAGAGTTTTCCGACAAAAACCCTAGAGCACCATGTTAGGGAATAAAATGAAACACAATATGAAAAAAATAACATAGTAATGCAAAACATTTAAGAGGGAATTTTTTTTTGAAGAATAGAGGTTGTGTCTAAAGACACCATTACATCACTTAAGCACATAGTATTATGATCATAACATCACAGTAAATATTTCACATCATGATTTGCATGATATATTGTGCAATATCAATTCATATTCCATGTTATGATAATGAACCAAGGGGTATTCTTTTATAGTCTCAAGATCTAAATGACTCTCACTGAATCCAAAATATCTTGTCCACATATAATCATCAATTGTTAGAGTTGACTCTACAAAATCCGCTCTATCAAGTCGGCTTGATGGGACGTGATCCAACCGACTATCCTTCCAAATCGTATTCAATTACAAGGTTGGTTGATCCACCTCCTAACTATCTTCAAATATTGGTTGATTGTCCAACTAACAGGTACGTCTACTACCCAATTGACTAGTGTGGTGTGTTTTTCGATCACACGATCGACTATGTCCATATGTAGGTCAGACTTTATACCAACTAAACCCAACATATGTGTGATGAACCATCAATTCTTGATGTTCCAACACCCCCTCATCAACACACAACTATGGAGATTCAGGAGGTGAAATTACATTAATGGAACACCCCCCCATAATTGCAGCTTCCTATAGCCCAATAAAAGTGTGGATATTGATAAATATGGCTTCAACTAAAGGTTTGGTGAAGATATCAACAAGTTGATCTTCAGTGCAGAAATATTCAAGAGAAACAACATCGTCATGAACCAACTTTCGTAGATAGTGAGCACAAAGCTCAACATGCTTCATCTTACTATGAGAAACATGGTTTTCATTAACTTATATGGAACTTTGATTATCATAGAATATTGTATTCAAGGTCTGAACACGAAATCCAATCTCACCCAAAACTTGACGAATCCAAACTGATTAAGTACCTGCTTGAACAATGCCACAATATTATGATTATGTAGTCAATAAAGAGATTTCCTTTTGTTTCTTGCATGACCACACCAAATGTCCAATGCTATAGTGAAACACATACCCATAAGTGGAATTACGGTCATCTCCATTGCCAACCCATTCGAAGTCGGTGAAGCTGACTATTGAATATTAACTACGACAATATTTGATACCAAAATGAGTGGTACCCTTTAGATATCGAAAAATGTGTTTGACTACTTTCCAATGGATTTCTTTGGGATCCTGCATGAACCGATAAACCACAATAACAACAAAGTAGATATTAGGTCAGCTATGAGTAATATAAATAATATTTTTGACCAATTGTCGATAGAGAGTAGCATCGATAGAGGGTGTTGGACAAGTTTTAGTAAGATTCACTCGAGACTGAAATGGAGTGACACAAGGATTGCAATCATCCATATTAAAATGTGTCAACATATCCAATATATATTTATACCAAGAAATAAAAACACCATCACACATTGGTAATACTTGAAGACCCAAACAATAATGCAGAGTGCCAAGATATGTCATATCAAAGGAGTCAATGAGTTTTTTATTCAATCTAGATATGAGAGAATTATTATGTCCAGTAACGATTAAGTCATAAACATATAAAACAACAATCAAGGTATCTCAATTGGAGTGGAGAACATACCGGATGTGATCAGATTCACAACGTTTGAAACCAAGCCTAAGAATGAAACTGCCAATATTATCTTACTAGGCCTAGGGAGCCTACTTCAAACCATAAAGAGACTTATGGAGTCAACATACCAAATCATAATTCGTCACATATCCATGTGGTTGTTCCTTGTAAATTTCTTCGGATAGGTCTTCATGAATAAAGGGACTCTTCACATCCATCTGATGAATTTTCCATCCAAAGCAAGCAACAAGGGAAATAATCAAGTGAATAGAGTTCATCCTTGCAATGGGGGAAAAGGTTTCAGTGTAGTTGATGCCTTCTTCTTGAGAAAATCCATTCACAAAGAGGCGTGATTTATGTCACTCAAAAATACCTTCAGAGGTAAATTGGTCCTATAGACCCATTGACACTTCACAATGTTCTTTCCATATGGTCAGGGAACCAATTCCCATGTTTGATTCCTAGAAAATGAATCAATTTCAGTCCTCATTACATGTTCCCATTTAGGTCAACCTTCGGCATATGAGTAGGTAACAAGGTTATAGGTTTCAATAACATGATTCATTAGGGAAATGTTGGCATGTTGCTTTTGACTTCAAGTCTGTTTTCCATAGGAGGCATCTCCAGCATCAACTCTAGTGGTTTCAATTTTCATGGAAGCCCATCGAGGTAGACAAGAAACATATGAACCATGGTTCTCCTCATTAGGTTTATCAGAAGTCAAATTTTATATAGTCGGTGCACCAGTCAAAATAGAATATGTCGGACTAGTTAACTTGGAGATCGACAATCAATTCAAAACATGTAGAAATTTTGATGGACCAGTCGAAGGAATGGAGAGGGGAGCAGGAGAACCAGTGTCAAAGACAACAACAAAAGGATCTTTCTGTAGTAATCTGAAGAAGGAATTGAACAACTTGACTCTGGAATACTTCTCATCAAACCAAACACTACGCCAGACAATAATCTGTCATCAGATAGGATCAAATAGTCCATAGGATCTCGACTCTTCAGAGTATCCCATCATGATGCAAGCATGAATTTTTTCATCTAATATATTTTGAAAATAATCAGGAATGTGGGCCTAGGAAACACATTCGAACACACGAAGGTGGCCAACAAAACTTTTATTTTCATACCATCGTTCGACTCAATGCATGGAAGGAACAACTTGAGTCGATATGTGATTGAGTAGATAATTGTCACAATACACTACTTCAACCCAAAAGCGAGGAGGCAATTATTTATCTTGCATAAGACATCTATCCATTTCAACTATTGTTTGATTTTTTTATTCTACAACTCCATTTTGTTGAGGTGTGTGCAAAACCAACCACCTCCAATCAATACCAAATAGAAGTACGCATTATTCAAAGGGTTGATTAACATACTCACCACCATTGTCTGATCTCAAGAACTTGATGGGTCGACCACATTTATTTTTAGCAAAGGATTGAAATTATTTGAACTTCTCAAAGAAAAAAAATTTATTATTAAAGAAAATTACCCATGTGAAACAAGAGAAATCATCAATGAAATTCAAAATGTACCTTGCACCTACTAATGAAGGTAAATTGATAGATCAAAAATCACTATGAACCAGGTCCATTAGGTTATATTCTTTACACACCTATGTAGAGTCGAAAGGTGCCTGATGATGCTTCCCAAGTATGAAACCCTTACATACACCTTCAGGAGGAAACAACCTTGGAAAACCAACAACAATTTTATGAGTTGTCAGTGCCTGCAGACTCCAGAAATTCAGATGTTTGAGTCATCCATGACAAATTTGACTTCTCTCATCAGTGTGAGAAATAAGTATAGTTGGTTCAGATTGATATCGATTCGAGTCACAGAAATTGTATAATTTTTCTGTCAAGTCCAGAATCCTGTTAGCGACAATCGACTTCCCTTTCTTCAAATACCAAACATAGAACCATTCTGGCCAAAATTCCAAAAAACTACTAGTCTAATTCAAATGAGAAATAGACAATAGTTGGCACTAAGAATTGGCACACGATAAGAATCGACAATTTTCCATGTCAACAAGCTACATCACCCTGACCAACAACATCAAAATCAAAATCATCAGTAGCATAGATTATACTTTCTTCGGCTTTATTTAATCACTTGAATAAAGTCACATCTTTTTCCATATGATGAGTGCACCCATAGTCAACAACCCATTCACTTTTTGCAGTATGAGACATCAAGGCTTGAGAAGTCTCGACTTATAAGGTGAAATTGTTTTTGGGTCAACAAACAGTCGACACATCTCCTTCAAGTCTCTTAACCTTCTCTTCTAAATTGTCTTGCTTCTTGAATAATTTCTTCTCAATGTGTCTATTCTTTCCATAGTACATGTCTTCTAATTTTTACTTTTTTGTGGTTGTCTTTGGGGTCCCTGATCATTATATGCAGTTTCTTTTTGCAGAAGCATTAGTATGCACTCTATTCCTAGAATCCATATTGACCTTACCCTTGAGAAAGTAGGCTCGATGTTTACCACCAAGCTTGCCTTCTTCAAGAAATATATGTTGATCAGTAATAAAAATTTCACAAAAATGTCAAAGGAGTAGTCCTTACCATATTTCTGACATGCATGTCAGTTGGTGTGGAAGGTCGATATAAACACATCAAATGGTGTTCTCAAATTTATCTGGACCAAATCATTGAGTTTCCCACCCTTATTCTTGTAATTCTCTCCACATTCACTCAAATTCAACTGGATTTCCTTAACACACACCAAATAGTCCTCCATTCTCACAAAGGAATGAGGATCGAAAGAGATCAACTCTTTTTCCAACTGCATGATGTGGCTTTCATCAACTTGGTTGAAAAAGGTCTTTAGCTTCTTCCAGAACAAATGTGGAAAGTCAATTCCACTTAGATGAAATCGGATTTCCTATGAGATGTAGGTCATGATGACCTCTATAAACTCATCCTTCTTTCCATCAATAGAAAATTTTTCCAAAGCATATGTTCGATCTGGGATCACAACCTTGGTATACTTCCATAGTCCCTTACTTTTCAACAGGGTTTCCATATCTGGAGCCCATACTCCATAATTTTATCCATTTAGAATAATAGGATCAATATTCGAAGCCATCTTCAATAGGAAGGCTGGTCTTGTTTCAATAAGTTCCAATCAGAAAACCACCATCCTAGAGTCAATCACACAATGGATCTGACTCAACAAGGTTTGTAGATAGCAGGTCAAGGTTTAAGTCATCAACTCTTATACCATGTTGGAGAATAAAATAAAACACGATATGAAACAAAGAACACAATATTGCAAACAATCAAATAGAGAAAAAATGTTTTGAATAACAAAGGTGGTGTCTAAATACACCATTACAACACTTAAGAATAGAGTAGTGTGATCATAACATCACAATGCATATTTCACATCTTGATCTACATGATCTATTGTGAAATATCAATTCACATTCAACGTTATGATAATGACCTAAGTGGTCTTATTTTATAGTCTCAAGATCTAACCAACTCCCACATAATCCATAAGATCTCGTCCACATATAACCATCTGTGGTTAGAGTTGAATCCACAAAGTCCACTCTATCAACCTGGGTCAAAGGGACTTGACCCGACCGACTATCCCTCAAACTTGTAGTTGATTGCAGGATTGGTCGATCCACTGCCCAACTATATTCGACTGTTGGTCGAATATATGATCAACAGAATTGTCAGCTACCTGACCGAATGATTCATTGTGTTGTGTTGGTTGATCCCTCGGCTGACTATGTCCATATGTAGGTCAACCTCTTGACTGACTGAACCTAGGATATGTGTTATGCACCATCAATGCTTGATGTTCCAACACACTGAAATAATAATATTAAGCCAAGGACGAGAAATGTATCACCCGAGATGCAGAGAGCATCACAAAGACCATAAAATATTGTGACAGGGATGAAGGCTAAACACACGAAAATTCATCAATATTGGCATCAATGTAGATTATATCTGACAAACTAATAGGAATAAGAATTAGAACAATACACACATATTCAACTCATACATGATAGAAACAAAATATTTATTACTAGATTCATTCCATCAAAATGAAGATATACATTGTGCAAGAAAGATACATATGATAGTCATAGAACTGTATATCTCCTCTATAAAAATACCCATAATTACAACAAGTTGCGCAATGGGCCTTTTCTCAAAACTCAGACATACAAAAAACAAAAAAATATATTCAAAGCATTACAATATTACAATAGGCTCAGAGTGAGCTTGATACTAAGGACTCAATCAACCTCTTCTCATCAACATCTAGCTAGCTAACCATCCCCATTCATAATCTTATGTCTTCCTTTTATATCTTTCTCTATTGGGGAGCATTGTCTTTTTTTTTATCTGCTCCACTCGTTTGTCTAAAAAAATGCCTCACATGCTTCTGGTGTATGTCAGTGCTCCATGTAAATATTTTGTATCAATGGCGATCTTGACTGCTTGGCCATCTCGTCCTATGGTATTCCCACTTCCTCATATGTTGCTAGAAATAATCATTCAGGGATATTTCCCAATGATTCCTTTCTTTATTTTGGCAAGTGTCTTCTTTATTTTCAGCACAACTGACAAAACTTGGAACGGAACGCACTTGGTAGACTTTAATATTGGCACTCAATTGACAAAAAATTATTCAACGTGCACTCTATGTCATTACTCACACATTTCCTTAGGCACATGCAAAAATATGGAATGAGCATGCACAACTTTTTTTGTTCACATGCGCAAAATTGAACCCAAACCTTTGGGTGCCAACAATCCCCCACCACAATTATTTGGCTCATCCTCAAGCCAAATATTGTAAGTTGTAAAGGTAGATAATTGGACTAAGAGCAGATCATATTTATTCAAAAAAAATTGTGATTGTGGCTAGTTGATCATCCTAGAACCTCCATTGGTGTCTGTGGAGGTGAATGAGGAATATGTTTAAAGATCCCCATCAAGCACCAACTATTAAAGAGAATTTAGACTCACTCAAGAAAGAGCATCATTCTCTGCTTGTATTTTTGTTTTGGGATGACTAGACCGAGCAGGATGTCTCGTCTGCTCTAATTATGGAGGGTTGTGGATCGATGACGAAAGGTGGGAGTAGGGTTAGTAGCAATGGGATTAAATAGATTAATTTTGCTTGACCTTGCCACTTTTGAAGGAGGGTCAATGATGATGGGTGAGAGAAGGTATCTGGGTTATTCAATGAGTAGGGTCCCTTCCTATCAGTAAATGGGATGATGCATGGTGGTTTTTCATGCAGATATGTTCTAAGAATGTCGGGGAACCTCCATGAGTATGAAACAAAATTCAAGGAATTGTGGTGGACAGAGTTGATACTTGGTAGGAAATAAAGAGGAGGGACCACAATCAAGCAGTTGGTGACAGACTGAAATTCTAAATAAAAATTGAAGGGTAGGCACTAAAGCTACTCATTCGAAGTGGAAATAATATCGTATGAACAATATTGTATTCCACGACATGGCAGGGGAGTAGAGAAGTTTGGAGAAAGGAAAGGGAAGCGAAGAAACTATTAATGAAATGATGAATGAACTCGTGGAGGGAGATGTGATGGAATGGTGCATGGATAAATACTCCAAAAATAGAATCAAAGGGATGATATATATAAAGAGAATAGGGTGGGGAATAGGGAGAAAAGGAGGAAGAAATATTCGACGAGGGTAGCTTGGAGAACAAGTAGAAATTGGCGGCAAGATGTGGCTCATGGGAGATCAACATACCTGATTCGTCGTACTGAAGATGCTTCTTGGGAAAAGGGATGGTATAAATGACTATGTAATGATGGAATCTGTGAACTTTAAAACTTGTATTATGGGCCAGGTGGATATCGGTGACCACCCACTTATTCCACTGGCTCAAAGAACAGTTTCCATTTTGGCAGTTTTTTCCTATTTTTTCGAGTCCTAAGCTTTTGGGGTCATTTTGAGGCCCTAAACATCGTTTTTTGGGTGTGACACAGTCACACTATAGGATTTAGCCAAATTTTGATGGAAACATGTGTATTCCTCATTTAGTTCTTTCCAACAAGCTATTGTGCACTTAAAACATAGATCATATGTAGAAGTTACTACACCGGAAGTTGATGTACCAACTTACCCCATCGGGGCCCACGTGATTTTTGGAGCTTCATCTCCTGGGGTTAGCTTTTTGGATGTTTAGGGTTTCCTCATTTATTATTTATGTTAAAAAGTCCTTTGGAGCCTCATGGTAACCATCTTCTTGTGAATGAGTGTAGCCTTCACATCTCTTCTTAGAGATAAGTTGCCACCATTCCAACAAGTTTGTTTCAGTCTGTATTTTTACAGTTTCATCATATTCTCTTTATTAATAGAAGTCAAGTTTTATTGTATCTTTGTGCATTTATTTGTTGTACATTTGTATTCCATTTTGTTCCATATATAAATATATATCAATGATATCATAGAAGTTTTTTATTTATTTGTTTCTATGTGCATGTCCCCAATAAGGTCAGGGTACAAGGAATTGGGACACAAAGTGGTTGAGCCCTTGCAATATCATCCCCATTGATCATGATGGTCTCCCATGGAGGAAGAAAAGAGAGATCATGGAGTGAGATATCCTTTTAAATTGTTCCTCAAGGAATCCCTCGTGCGACAAAGGAATGATATGATGGATAACTTTGCATAGATCCTTTGATGACTACCAATAAATGACACATATTCATCAAGTGGCCACGTCGCCCCATTCAAGGTACAAGTCAATTTTTATATCCCCTTATTTGAAGGTCAGATAGATGTGAATGTTGTAGATAAATGGTTGAATCTTCTAGAAGGTTATTTTTTGTCCATAATTTTTCTGATAGAGAAAAGACTACCTTTACACTCCTTAAGGTTGTCCCTCATGTCAAGTATTGGTGGGAAACTTACTATGAGGAAAGGGCCATCGAGGAATCTGCAATATTTGTGGTCACCCCAACTTTGGATTCTTTTAGGGATGTTATTAAGGAACAATACCACCCTGTTGGAAGCTACGATGACCAGTATATGAGATGGACCACACTGCAATAGGAAAGGGACCAGGTAATACCACATTTCAAAAATATATTCCATACCTTGTGAACCAATAAGGGTACCACAGACTCTGAATGACATCTAGTGCTCAAGTACCGTTGTTGTCTACATAGATGCATCCAAACAAAAATGGAGTTTCTGAACATCTCATCATTGGGCATGACATATTGATATGTTGTTGAAATCGAGCAGAAATTTAAATAGAAGAAGTAGGATTTTGGATCTGAAAATTCCTCACAGTAGAACCAGGGAAAAGGCATCCCCAACCCACATAAAAAAGGCCAAAGCAAGGATGGAATCCCTTAGGAAAAATAGTCCAAGCCGCAAACAAACAAAGGTAATGAGAATATGATGAAAGACACTAGGAAGTGGTGTGAATTCCATAAAATCCCCTGGAATAACACCAATCAATGTCACTTGAATCAGTCACTGGTGGCTGAGATAAAACCCTCAGAGTCAGAGGAAAGTTTCAACTCTGAATCAAATCCACACAAAGGGAAGCATATCATTGACCCAGAACCTAGTTCTACTGTCACTACCACCAAGGTCCAGCCAAGTGAACCAAAGGAGCCAAAGGAAGGTGAATTCCTTTTTCACTTGTATATGTGGGTGAAGGATGCTCCACTAATTTCCATTGTTGAAAACGTAAGTCAAAATAACTTGATCTCAGCAGAGATTGTCAAGCGGTTGAACCTGTCGATGACACCACGCCCGCAATTCTACACCATCGGGTTGCTCCGCCAAGGAAGAGACCTCCACGCCATCCAACAGTGTCATCTTCCCTATGACATCAAGCTCTTCAAGGATGAGGTATTGTGTGATATTTCCCCCATTGAAGTTTTTGATGTTCTTTTAGGCCAACCATATTTGTGGAAATGATATACCGTATATGAATTTAGACCTCATAGTGTTATTATTACTTCGGGTAGACAATTGTATAGGATACCATAGGTAGCTCCACCTACCTCTGTTTCTTTGATCTCTTCTAAGCAATGTAGGAAGGTCATTTCCCAAATCAGGAAATTTTCCTTCCTCATGATTAGCTGTCAAAGTGAACAGAAGGTCACAGCTGCATCCATGGCCCCTGCACAGGGCCCCTCTACACAAAAAAATCAAGTGGACAAGATCGTGGAAGAATAAAAATACATCTTCTCTTCACCCATCAGGGTTTCATGGCACTGTTAGGTCAAGCATTCAATTGATCTAACCCCTGGTGCTCCTCTACCCAATGGGCTAGTCTATCACCACTCTCTGATAGAAAATGAAGAAATTAAGCTACATATCCAAGATTTTCTTTAAAAGAGGAACATATGACCCATCTTCTCATCATACTGGAGCCCAATTATACTCTTACATAATAAATATGGGACTTGGCAACTTTGCATTGATTACACGGCCCTAAACATAATCACACTCAGGAATTGCTACCCAATTCCTCGAATCGATGACCTTCTTAACCAGCTCAAGGGAGCCAAGTTTTTCAGCAAGATTGACCTTAAGTCTGGCTACCACCAAGTTCAAATAGAACAACCTGATGTATAGAAGATTATTTTCAAGTCCAAAGAAGGTATTTTCAAATGGCTAGTCATGCCCTTTCGTTTGACAAATGCTCCAAAAAATTTCATGAGATTGATGGATGATATATTGCAGTCTGTCACAAATTATTTTGTGGTTGTATATCTGAATGCAATCCTCATCTTCAACAAAAATTTGTCATAAAAGTTTCATCATATTCATTGGGTCCTTCACACTATGTGACAACACAAGTTATATGCTAACTTGGAAAAATGATCCTTCGACATGCATGTGGATGAGTATGGTGTGCATGTGGATTCATCCAAGATCCAATTCATTCATGACTGGCCAGCCCCAACCACACTAACCAAGATTCAAATTTTCTTAGGAATTTCCAACTTCTATCACAGTTTCATGTTGGGATTATCCCATATTGCATGGGACCTCAGCGAAGTGACCAAGGGTGGTGGAAAGGAAAATTTTATGCGGGGGAAGTTACAACAACAAGCGTTCGATGATTTGAAACATCACTTGTGCTCAACTCTAGTACTCTCTTTACATTCTCTGCAATAACCTTCGGAGATTGAGACCAATACTTCAGACTATCTCATGGGCACAGTCCTCACTCATCACGGTCATCGAGTGGCATATAAAAGTGAGACATTATTAGATGTCATCTGTAAGTACCCCACCTATGACAAAGAAATGTATTCCATCGTACAATCCTATTGACAATGGAAGCACTAAATTCTCAGGAAGGAGACAATCATCCACACTGATCACAAGCCTTTGCAATTCATGCAAACATAAATAAAATTACAGATCGACCTCCATCAAAAGTGGTCAACATGATTGCAACAGTCCCATCTCAACATCAAATATAAGACAGGGAGCACTAATCGCATCGTTGACTACCTCACTCAACCTCCATTTTTATCCTTAACCACGTTTCTCCACTCATGTGTCCATGAGGCATATGAGTGGCCCCAACTCTACAAGAGTGATCTTGGCTTCACTACCACTTACTAGATGCTAGGTACTAGTGTGATTGTCACTAACTTTCATATTCAGGATGGATTGTTATTCCATATAGGCCATCTATGTGTTCCTTAAAGTGATTTTTTGAAACTAATTTAGGAAGCTCACTACAGTCGGATGGAAGAATGGTTTGGCATGGAAAAGACTGTGGAATTACTACAAAAGCATTTATACTAGTTGAAACATCGATGGGACATTGACAAGTATATCATGTCTTTCACTTCCTAGGTCATTTCCAAACCAACCTGTAAGAAGCAAGCCCTGTACACCCCTCTTCCTACTTATGATAGTCCATGGGAATCCATCTCGATGGACTACATGCCAGGCCTTCCTTCAACCAAGAAAGGAAATGACTATGTTTTTGTGGTGGTTGATCGATTTTCTAAGATGGCCATCCTCATAGCCTACAAGAATAATATCACAACAAAGGCCATTGTCAATATCTTCTTTGAATGGGTGTGGGTACACTTTAGGATGCCACATACCATCATATCATATTGGGATAGCAAGTTCCTCGACACATTCTACTCCATCCTCTAGTCACTGTTGGACACCAAGCTCACCAAATTCACTGCCTGCCACCCCCAAAATGATGGCCATACATAGGTCATCAACATAATGATAGTGCATATATTACGCATGTAAAACTCCAAACACCCACACACATGGTATGAGAGTCTCCCCTATGTTCAAAACAACTACAACAGATCCCTTCATGGCTCAAGCCTCAACCAACCATATTCCCTTTCAGGTGGGGTTGGGATTTCAACCATTGGGTCCCATTGATGTTGCACTACCCTTTGCATCCACACAGGTAGAATCATCTCATGCTCAATATGAGGTTGAAAAATCCACCAAGTTTATTGAATGAATTCATCACATTCGGCAATAGTTCAATGATATTTTACAAAAATCCAATGCTAAGTACAAACAGTGCCATGATCAACATCGGGTGTCACACAAGTTTCAGGTGGGAGACAAGGTATGGTTTCATTTGTATAAAGAGTGCCTTACAGGACCCCATCAAAAGCTTCATTCACTTTTCTATGTACCTTATAACACTATCACCAAGGTTGTGGGTGACAATTATTTTGAGCTAAGTATTATGTGGACCTCACCCCATGTTCAATGTGGACCTCCTTCGATCATACTTCCCACCATTATTGGACACATCATAGATCGCAGAGAAGATGACACAAATAGATCTAAACCCTAACTAAATTGAACAAGAATCCATTGATAATATAAGGGACACTTAGATTGAAGGAAATCAACAATAGAGAATCTATCTTTATCGGGCTGTCAAAGTAAGGAAACTCCTGCACCAAGGCAAGTGGCTCAGTCGAGGCCAAGTTCAACAAAAATCTCCCCATTTGATGGAGGCACCCAATGTAATAGATACCATTTATTCCTAAGGGGGGAGGACTAATATAGGTGGATATCAGTGGCCACCCACCTATTCCACCGACTCAAAGAACAATTTTCATGTTGGCAGTTTTTTCTTAGTTTTTTGGGTCCTAAACTTTTGGGGTTGTTTTGATACCCTAAACAATGTTTTTTTGGCACGTTGCCATCACATTATAGGATTTAGAGGGGGTGTTATGTCAACATGTGTATTCCTTAGTTAGTTCTTTCCAACAAGCTATCATACGCCTAAAACGAAGATCGTATGCAAATGTTACAACCTCGAGAAGTTGATGTACCAACTTACCCCATTGGGGCCCACATGACTTTTGGCGCTTCATATCCTAGGGTTAGGTTTTTGTATTTTTAGGTTTTTCTCATTTATGATTTATCTTAAAAAGGTCTTTGGAGCCTCATTGTAACCATCTTGTTTTGAATGAGTGTAGCCTTCACATCTCTTCTCGGAGATAAGCTTCCACCATTCCAACAAGTTTGTTTTAGTATGCATTTTTACGCTTTCAACATATTCTCTTTATTAATAGAAATCCAGTTTTATTGTATCTTTGTTTATTTCTTTGTTATACATATTTATTCCATTTCGTTCAATTTATAAATCTATATCAGATTACTTTCCCTTTCAACAGATTGAATAACCACGAAACTCTTCCAAAATGCACATGAATAGTTAGACCAAGTTCAGACCCTGTATCTATGTTAGAGAATCAACTTGATTTGGAAATATGAAAACATGTTCGAACTGTCAGTCTATATATTCCACCTAATTGAATGATGTGAATGTTTTTCTTTTCAAAAGGTAATTTATGTTGATTGTGAGATATGATACATGTTGTACAACCTACACTAAATATATTCTACCTCTATTCAAAACTTAGACTAGAATTTTTAAACGATGACAAACCCCTGCAGGCCATAGTAAACCTTCAACCTGCTTCCATTAATGAGTCCCTTGAGTAGCTGACCTTGTATGGTTTTTGGCTTGGTGGCACCTTCTTCACTGATGTATACTAGTAGGAAACGACCCAACCAAAACATGTGGAGCTTGCCCGAATGTTTTAAATATTTGTTGTCCTATAATAATACCAAATAGATAGGCTCGAGAATTTTCTAGTGTATGTTGTGGTCATGTCATGCCTTTTTTCATTATTTCTCCACAACTTGACTAAAACCGACCATCATTCACTCTTCTTCTAGTTATATTATCTCATCTAACATGTGCTAAAGAGACTAATCATCAGTCATTTGGGTGGATAGGGTGACCTTGAGGCTAGGAACAACAACTTCTAGTGGCATGATGACTTATTTTCCATAGACAAGTCTGAATGGTGTGCGCTTTGTCAACCTTTTTCATGTTGTTTGATAATCCCATAGGATTTTGGGGATGCACTGATCCCATTCATCACACTACACATTGCAAACTTTTGTTAGAGCATTTTCTAAAATTTTGTTAAAATATTCCACTGTACCATTGGATTTAGGGTGATAAGGGATGTTTTTCTGATGATGGATCATGAAATCCTGGGTGATTTGTTGAATAGTTTCATTCAAAAAATGTGATCCCTAGTCACTCATCGTCACCCTTGGACATATTAATCATGTGATGATATTCTCAAAAATAAAATGCACTATTGTTTCTCTTGTACAATCCTTGACTAGCATTGCTTCAAACAACCTTTTGAGGTATTCATTCGTGGTAATTATGTAGAGAGCCATTGTGCAATGTGTGGGAGGACTGACGGGAAAAACAAAATCTATTGCCCATTTTTCTAAGGGTTCAAGTGCAGTCATGAGGAACAATGAATGCTCATCTCTGTGGCATGTATTTTCAACGCGTTGATAGTGTTCCAACGTTTGTAGTAGTCTTTACAGTCTACGAAGAGATATGACCACCAAATCCCTAAGCGTAGGACCTTGCACGCAGTATCCTTACCGGCATTTTGGCCTCTAGAAATAAATTCATGTGCCTTGTATAAATGGAGTCATGTTCATGTTCCAAAGAAGAACGATGCATGATGCCATTTGTGCCCGACTTACACAACTATCTGACAATCAAATGATAATCAGAACTATGGTTCATTGGTTGTCAATGTTGCGTGGGAGTATACTTTGTGGGATCCTGGATAGTGATGAGGAATTCTGCAATTTTGGCCATTTAATCAAGAACAACTTCAACTCAAAAGACCTAGACATCCAGGAGTTCATCATCGATGCTCATAGCATCTTCCATAGTGTGAATCTGTGACAAATGATTTGGTCCAACATTGTGTTTTCCAGGTTTCACAACAACTTCGAAGTCAAATTCTTGGAACAAAAACAACCAACAACAAATTATTCCACCCAAAATTATCTTGTTGATCAAATATTTAAGCACTGGATGATCAGTGAAGAATTTGAAAGTTGACCCAAGCAAGTAGTGGAAATTTTTTTGCAAGGCATATACCATGGCTAGGACCTTGCACTTGGTTTCCATATAATTATTTTTAGCATCAGACAACTTTCGACTAGAAAAATAGACCGGATGATCGATGTTTCCCTCCCCCAGCTGGGCAAGAATGATTCCCAATGCAATGGACAAAGAATCTACATGGACATGGAAGATCTTCGACCAATGAGGGAAAATCAAAATGGTGTTGTAACCAATTTTTATTTGAGTGTATCGAAGTCTTGTTTCATTTCATTTTCCACTCATACTTAGTATCCTTGCACAACAACTTTTCCAATGAGGCCACGATTTAGGCATAATATGGATGGGACCATGATTTAGTATCCTATATGACCCAATGTTGTGCACATTTATCAAACTAAATCGGCAACCACCATATCCAAGATGGAGACAATATTAGCTAGGTCCACCAACAATCCATCCTTGCACACGGCATATCCCAACAATATACCAAAGGGTGTACAAAATATGCATTTATGTAAATTCAAAGAGATTTGTAGCTGGCAGCATCAATCCATCATTATTTGAAGATATTTCATATGTTCTTTTAATAGAATGAATACAATCCAATAATCCAAGTGTACCTTAAGGAACCTGTGGATAAACTCCTTAAAGGTTGCGACCACTATCTGGGAAAACATTGCAGGAGAATTTTTCAAGCCAAAGGGTATGACCGTGTATGAAAATGACCCCCATTCGATCGAAAGGGTGTTTTTTTCCTAGTCTTTCTCTGTGATCCAAACTTGATGATATCTAGAGAAACTATCTATGAATGAGTAGGCTTCCCAACCACCAACATTTTCCAGCACCTCATTTGTGAAGGGTGTTGGGAAAGGGTCATGGACACGGGCTACATTCAAACTCCTTAGATTGACACATATGAAACTTTCCTTGGCCTTATTAGGTTTCACGACCATATGACTAATCCAATCAGACTCCTCTACACGGATAACTATCTTAGCATCCAACTTTCGATTTAGTTCTTTGTGCACCTTTTCTTTATATTTAGGATTTAAGCAATAAGGCCTTCTCTTGACCGGTTTGGTGTCTGGTTTGAGTTGAATCTTCGTAGCTCCCAATGATATTGCAACTCCTTTCATCTCAAAAAATATATGAGGAAACAAGTCTCCATATTCCTTAAGGAGTTCAACAACCTGAGTGACCATCTCCTTATCCCAATAATCGCCAATGATGGTCATATTGGGCACTTCTTCAGTTCCATATTGTGTTTCTTGGTTTTTATTGGGACATTGTAATCTGGGGCACTCTCCCTCTGACTCTTTGATCTAGATTCCATAAGGTTCATTGTCATCAATATTGTCCACATCAATCTTCCAGTAATGTGATGCTTCTTTCATTTTTTCCACCAAATGATGGTATGTGAAGACCACCCTGGGGGTGGTGTCCTTTGGCTACCGATGGGAAATAAATTCCTTAATCTAGTAGAGTGCCTCTCTGTGATCTGGATCTTCTACAGTGAAATGGAAGGTTGAAATAAAATGGGAACTCATGTAGGTCCACTCAAATATTTTTATTATGAGTTCCTCCTTAATGTATCAACCTCTAGGGACAATGTCCATCATGTGGAAAAACTAATGGACCCATTGGGATTGAGGTATGTTCTTATAAGTCCAGCATTGTTCATTGAAAGAAATGTGTTCCTGAGGATCTTCATTACCCTTGTACCGATTGGCTAGTTAGAAGTCAGTGATGGGATGGAATTGAACCTTTATGAACTCTACTACATGTGCCCATATTCGAATATGCAGGTGGTGTGTCACCCACCACCACATAGGTTTCCCTCGAACCACTACATCAATTTCCTGAAGTATCTGCTCCATGGGAATGATTTTATTTATTTGTATAATTAACGTCTCAACTGGCCCTATTACATCAAACCGCGGGGCATTGAACATCGCAGAACCAATGCATTGCACTCTTTTGTTATCGTCATGCATCTGCAAGTGGAAAATGATTCTTCCACCTATCCATGGCATCCTCATAATATGTGTCATAAGACTTGAAAATTCTCCACATTAACTCTCCATTTTCGGTGGGGTTGATTTAATCTTCCCTGGGCCCTATGATCTTATAAATATTCTTAATGAATTTGGCTTCGTGCCTCCTCATCCACTCGCTCATTGTACCTATCTCCTTCATATGTATCCAATGGAACGACCACACGTAGGGTATCTATTTCAAAGGACATATGCCTCCTCTTCAAGTTTAACACTGCATTATGATCAAATTCCAAGTTAATACCCAGTAGTTTAGGGTATGGATCAAAATCACCCATAATCTCTATAACCTCAAATTTAGCCTTTTCTTTTACTCCTTCTATGTTGACTTCTACCTACTCCAAATGTCCTATTGGGTTGATCTTTTATTGATTAGCCAAAAATATCTAGATGGGAAACCAAACCATCTTTGGTTTCCCCATCACCTCCCATGATTTCTTTAGAAAAATATTCACATCAGATCCCAGATCCAACATGACTCCATCCATTTCATAGGAACTAAGATCTACTGTCATATTAAATTCTCAACCAGTACACTTTTCCTTGTTGACGTGACATATATCTCTTTCAGGAAATGGAGTAGATATGGAAACCTCCATTCCTTGTTCTTTCATTAAATTATCTAACATGTGATTCAACTTACTGGTAGCTTTTCAATCATTCAACAGTCGCAAAAAACATCACAAGAAAGAACTTACTTGGTCTTTAGATTCTTCCTTGCGACCTAGTTCATGTAATATTTCTACACACACTTCGCAATGCAATTCCTCTTGGCAATGTTATTCATAGGCCTTCTTCTCAACGCATCACAACTTAGTCTATCTAAAAGCCTTCTCTATTGAATGTTGTGATGTGCATTGGAATTCTTTACACATGCGAGCCTCCTCCAATGATCTTTTCACTGTGCACTACAATTCTTCATGCACATGAGCCTCTTCCAACGACCTTTGTATGATAGGTTACACTTATTCATGGATCCAAGCTTCTTCCAGTGACCTTTGAGTCACCCTCTGTGCTTCTTCCTATATATGATCCTCCTCAAGTGATCTTTGAGTTGCACGTTGGAGGTCCTCACGCGCTCTTTCTTATTCAAGTGCTCTATGAACATTTTACAAAAATGCTTTTGTTGAGTAGCATCAAACTTTGGAGGGGGATGAGGTGACTTCCTTATCTTTCGTTATGGATTTTGACCTAAGACTTCACCAATATCATAGTATTCTCCTGTATTCTCCCCTATGTGGGTTACTAATTGGATGTCAGCCTCCTCATTCTTCTTCTTGTTCTCGTATGGCTCGGCATGCACCATGTTACAATTGTTCATTTTTTTCTCCCACTTCTTTAGTGTTTTAGGAAATACTTCAGTGGCATGTTTAGGACTATAAAAATATGCATAGAGCACATGTGATTTGGTACAAAATTGTGATACATGACCAATCCCACTGCAATTAAAATATGTGGGGGTCTACCTCCCCCTCTGCCATAACCTTGGTTGGGAATTCTCCCATATCCACCTCAGGGAACGCATTGGTATCTGACTCTTTTCACACCACAACACTCACCACCTTTCTACTCTTCATGTACCTGAAATGCATCATGGGTATTATCTTGTATTAACTAGAATGAGCAGAATATATTAACATCATGCCCGACAAATGTACATAACTTGTAGAATGGATTATGATTCGTCCTCTAGTACTTCTATAAGGTTGGGATGTGGGGTGGAACATGTCCCCATTTTCTATATATTTCACACTATTCCATCTTCCTAGATGGAAAAGGATTGGGTGCGCCCGTTGCCACATAATTTGGGAGCACAAGGCATTCATCTCTTCAATTTTGTTCCAAGCGACAAGTGGTAACCCATATTTTATCATGCACAACCTTTTTCTTATCCATATCCTATAGTTGCATCGTCGTTCATTGTTGAAAGATTGGTTGTAATTGATGACAACCCTTGAAGAAGTCCAGTATCCCCAAAGGTGTGCTTATGGAACTCATAGTTGATCAAGGAAAAAGATCATGAAGGATGGTGTAAATGTAGGTAAATCACTCATGGTTGGATAGTCCTCATCATTCCATTTCTGGTGATAGGTGGTACACCACGTGGTTCCTCACGGTTGAGGAGTTATGGACTTGTGAAGTTAGAAGCCCCTAGTTAGTTAGAAGTCAATTAATGAAAGGGTAAAGTAGTTGTAAAAAGAAACCCCTAAAGTAAGGAAATACATTACTTAGAAAAAGTATAAATACCCCTCAAGGAGTCTTTCATATGTACAATTCACATGCATCTCTATTGATTATCTATATTGTGAAGAACTTTTGGTCTATTAGCAAATCTAAGGTTGAGTCTAAGGTACCAAATCTGAAGTTACGAAGGAAGGTTGAAGGTGAAAGTCTTGAAGTTGAAGAAAATGTGAGTAACCCTAGTTTCTAAGGTATATGTGGGTTGCAAGTCATAAGGGCGTAGATGTACGTGGGTTGCAGTGGATAAAATTGGGGATATCCGTAGGTAGTAGTGAAGGAAGTCATGGATCTTTGAAAATATTGTGAAAGGGTGTGAAGAGATGCTTGTACCAGATTGTTCATGACCAGGTTGGTTTACTTATCTATTATCTGATGCAGCATAATGTATACAAGATTAGAGGTATGTTCTTTATGTGTGTTTATCATGGATAATATGAGACATGCTTGAGGCATGTTTTGGAGTCCATTTTGGTTTATGGTTGCATATGGTTGAAGTCTATGTTTTGGTGTCATTGATACATTCTTAAGACATATCACTGGTACATTTTATATGGTTGTTACAGTTCATTGTTAGAAGCACATATTTGTGATATTGGCATATGTTTGAGGCATATCTTATGGTATATGGTATGATGAAATATTAAGGTACATTGTGGTACAAGGATTGGATACTTGATGTTGATGTGGTCTATATGAGTAGATCTGGTTGATACATCAATAAAAGAGACAGTTACCGGGATAGTGATAGGTTACCGGTTGATCAGTTATAGGTTGATGTGATAGTGATAGGTTACAGTTTGATCAGTTATAGGTTGATGTGACAGTGGCAGGTTACAGGTTGATCAGTTACATGTTGATGTGACAGTGATAAGTTAAAGATTGATTAGTTACAGGTTTATGTGATAGTGACAAGTTGGATGACATATTGATTATCAGAGGTAGTGACAGTATTAGTGGTAGTGAAAGTTTGGTCTACACTTATATTTTAGGGTGAGGGACATGGCAAGGAAAGGGGGTCATAGCCTCCTTATTATTGGTGTTGGAGAACACAGGGAGATGGATCTTCCTTCAGGTTGGAGGTTGAGAATAAGGGGGTTTTATCCTCCTTCTAGTTGGAGCCAGACAATTCAAGGAGTTGTAGCTTTCTTCAAGTTGGAGCCTATAAATAGGGGGTCGTAGCCTCGTTCTAGTTGGAGCTAGATAATTTGGAATTTGGTTCTTCCAATGAATGTATTATTTATATATATAAGAAAAGCATTATGTGGTTTTCTCCCATTTGGGTTTCCACTTAAATCCTGGTGTATTGTGTCTCTTTGGATGTCTATTATTCTCTGTTGATTTAAATCACTGATGATATATTGATGATATAGTGCTGATGAAATTATTGATTGCATATAGTGGTTAAAAGTGATAATAAATTTCTCATACTGATTCACACCCCCCCCCTAGTATTCCAATAGTCATAATCCCAGATGGTTTATCATTCCTTCCGTTTGATCTCTTTTATCTATGTGATACATTCGGATTTTGACTTAGGTTTCTAGAACTTCCTAAGTAGATCCTTCTTAATCTCAGCTAGGGACTTATCTTTTCCTTCTGGCACAGTAGGATTATACTTCATGTACCACATGAAGGGTCTATCCCTAAACATGATCTCCAGCTACGCGATTTTGGTTGCTTCATCTATGATTATGTTCACAAATAAGATTGCTTCACATGTAAACTATTTTTTCTCCGCATCATACTTACCCGTTCATTAGAACATGGGTAGTCTCAGTGTACTATATTGGTTCTCCATATTCAAACTCGATATAGTTATGCTTCTATGAATGTTAGGGGCTTGTTATTTCCACACCACTATTCCTCGAGGTAAAGTCTTGTTGACTTCACCTTCTTCTTTACTCATCTCTTCACTTCTCTCTTATTCTTCTCTTTCATCTACTCCAATATTTTCACTATTTGTTGTGTTTTCTTCTTGATTAAAAAGGTGCAAGGGATTTGGTACAAAGGTGGGTAATTCCATCTTCTTCTAAAACTTCTCGTGAGGTGACCTAGAGAGCTATCTGCTTGCATCCATGCAAGAAAATCTACTATTGTCAATTCATCTCCCCCGCCACTATGGGAGCCTCCATATTCCTCTTCTTCTAGTGCACCAAAATTATTGACTCTACCTTCTTATCCTAACTATGCACCACAAACATGCACTTTGTCTTTTGGGATTTCATGTGCACTAAAAATATGTTCTCTGTCTCCAAGTCCGATCAGTGCTTCAATTATTCTCTCTAACCTGCACACTACTGCTCCATGCACCATACTCCCTTCTTACCAATGCACCACTACTATTTTCTTCATTTTATTTTAAGGTTGTGACACTCCAAAATAGCCAAGGGGTGTGGACTTCACCACTTACGTCTGTACTAGTATCACTACCGGTATCCCCGCTAGACACCATCTCATCTATGTCATGCCTCTTTGTGGGCCTATCCTCGTCTATGCTCCACTCTAGCACAACATACTCTCCTACACATCCACCTCGTGTAGTTTCATTTCTCTTCATCTTGGACCTGACCCCTTGTCACGTGCCCCTGGATAATTCTTTTCCACTTCTCTTTTCTTCTCTTTTTCTTATCTCAACTCTTCTTGTTTACCTCTCATATCTTTTTCTCTTCTTCTCTTCTAGTTCCATTCCATACCTCACCTCAACTCAACAATTTATGGATCTTCCTCAATGGATTCATCTTCTCTCTGAATTTCCCTCGTCTTTTCAACCCCCCTGTGCTAGGGGAGTTTACTCAGGCATTTGATCGAGCTCCATGCACATTATCCCTTTCTGCATGAACAACATTTTTATCCAAAGTGAAATTTCTTCTAGAATCCACTTTCTCAATCCTTCTACAAAATTTCATTCATCCTCATTGAAAGAATCATTGTATTCCATGACAAATTCAACAATGTATCATTCTTTTACTCAAGAAAAACAGAAATCAATAGCCTGAGTCCACTTGTTATCCAATGCTTTCAATTATTCAAGCTTGTCTTGATACCAAAACATGTTTTCCAATGGCCACACTGAAGAATTGGTAGAAACTTCACTTTTTATCCATTCATGCAATAGATAAGGAAATTCAACAAAGAAAATATTATGCATATCCGAGTAAAGTTACCTATCTTTCCATTGCTTTACATTCAACCTCAATCCTTGAGTCTCTCACAAGGAAAACTCATGGTCTTTTGCCTCTACTCAGTCTTGAATTTCCTCTTTAGATGGATGCCACCTCATTTCTTTCCTTCATCATTCCCTACAATACTTTAAGGTCCCAACATCAGAAACATTTTTTGGGCATTTTGGTCCACACTTGCGCACATCCTTCTTAATGCTGGGGATTTTAGACCTAAGGTTCGTGTTTTCCAAAAAATCCCCAGAGCACCGACATATCAATCCTTGGCCAAGGCCAAGGAAGTTCAAACCTGATATGCAGAGAGGATCATAGAGACCGTAAGGTATTCTGACAGGGATGAAGGATAAACACATGAAAATTCATCAAGATTGGCATCCATGCAGTTCATATCTGAAAAACTAACAAGACTAAGAATTAAAACAATACACACATATATTCAACTCATACATGATAGACACAAAATATTTATTACTAAAGCCATTCCATCACAACAGATATATACATTGTGTAAGATAGACGTAGAACTTCATATCTTCTCTATATAAATCCTCGTAATTACAACATGTTGTGAAAAACTTAGACATAAAAAAGAAGAAGAAATATATTCAAAGCATTATAATATTACAATAGTCTCAAAGCGAGATCAATATTAAGGACTCAATAAATATCTTCTCATCACCATCTAGCTAGCTAGCCATCACCATTTTTGATCTTATTTCTTCCTTTTATAGATTTCTTTATTGGGGAGCATTGTCTCTTTCTACTTTGCTCCACTCATTTGTCTAAAAAAACTGCCTCACACACCTCTGGTGTCCACTAGCACTCCATGTAGACTTTTTGTATCAATGGAAATCTTAACTTCCTAGCTAGCTTGTCCTTTGGAAATCCCACGTCCTCATATGTTGATGGAAGTAATTATTTAGGGATATCTCTCGATGATTCATTTCTTGATTCTAGTGGGAGTCTTCTTGATTTCTAGCACAATTGACAAAACTCAAACCGATTCTCACTTGGTATACTTTAATCTTAGTGTGCAACTAAAAACACTTGGTTCGTCACACACTTTATGTGACAAAATATCTATCACAGACAAACATAGGGAGTATAAAGAGTTTTTCTTGACAACCATACAATTGGATGTATGTATGGTTTTCCTCTTGAATGAAAATACCATTTTCCTTGAGAAATTCATCAACTTTCTAAGTTATTCTCTTGGGATCTACCCCAACCAACATGTGTTTGAAATTTCTAAAAACATTGTCCTGAATATTGTAAAAATTGAATCGTACTATATGTTTGCATAACACCGGGTGCCAAAATTGAACTGGTTCATTGTGTGTATTTACACTCGCTTTAACAAGGATAACATCAAACACATTTCAATAAATAATTGCAAACACTAGATGTGTGGCCATAAAAAATATTTCATCATTTAAGTAGTTACTCCACTGGAAACGAAGTTCATTTGATATCACCTTTGCCTAATCAAACATGGCATCCTTCGTAAAGAAAAAGTACAGTGAATATAGAGATGACCTGGGTATGTGTGAAGTCGAATGTCAGCTAGCTACATGTGTGAAGAGCCATGAAAATTCCCATTATGTCTCTTTTAGAAAAGCTATATCAATTTTTGAAAGGTCAGTCGACATGTTTGCAAATGGTAGCATAAAATATCTCAATATATTGGATCCACTTGCCTAGGAGGCTAGGAAGGCATCTACATCAGAAACCTTAAGAGTTTTATTTGTAGAAGGAAGATAGATCATTTTCTTGAACAACTTGGGAGTAATCAAGACTAGATTCTTTGTTGTTGTTTTTGATTTAATGATTCTTTTCTTGGAATAAAAACTTTGAGCACACCAAGATACCAATTCCTTGAAGTCAAAAAATTCATGTACACAACCAATGTTGAAAATCCCTATGGTACAGAGTTTGTCATTTTTAGTTTTGATCTAGGTGGATACTGGTGGCCACCCACCTGTTCCACTAATTTGGAATGCTTCCATATCTTGGTATTTTTTCTATGGTTTTTTAGGTCTCAAACTTCCAGGGTCGTTTTGAGGCCCTAAACAACGTTTTCTTGGCTCGACAATGCCTAGCATGTAGCCGAAGTAAAATGCTAGGCTAAACAAAATGTGTAATCATCAACTAGACCTTTCCAATGGGGTACTAAGCACCCCAAATGGAGGTCGTATGAAAAAATTTCACCCTTGGGAAGTTGATGCATAAACTAACCACATCAGGGCCCACAAACCTTTTGTCATTTCATATTCTGAGGTTAGGTTTTTGGATATTTAGGGTGTTGAAATTATGCTTATACTAAGAGGGTGGGGGTGAATCAGTATATGATACTTTTTAATTTATTTAAACATTCATCAATCATTCATTGGATGAGAAACAATAATCACATATAAACTTAAATCTCAATGAATAGAGTTTAACATGGAAACCTAATTGGGCGAAAACCATAAAACTTATGTTTATAAATGTATGTAGGAACCAACCTACTTGAGACACCAATCTCCTTAATTCAACACCAACTTAGAAATATATAGGCACCAACATACTAGAGAGACAAATCTCCTCAACTGAGCACCAACTCAGCAATGCCTATATGCACCAACCTATTGTTACAATATTTGCAGGCACTAACCTGCTAGACACACCAATCCCCTCATCTGAGCACCAAATCAAAAAGATATGTGTAGATGCCAATATGAGATATTCATACTTAGAGTATCTATAAATTCCCCTGCATGCTTCATTCCACAGACAATCCTTCAAAACCTAGTCACATGTAGTCTTCATGCCCTAGTGATCCTCATAGCAACATTCCTAGAATATGATCCCAGACTGTAGCATAACAACCTCAAGAAAACACACATTGCAACATCACAACCTCAATACATCACACATTGCAACATCACAGACCTTCATTCCTTCATAGTACACCTTAAGAACAATAAAATCCCAAGAAAACTCCTAAAACTTCTCTTGCACACCTTTATAATCCTTATTTTCATGTTTTTTCTATGTATGTTTATCTTCTTCTTCTTCTTATGGATTTTCTTTCTGATCAACAGGCTTTGTTTCCATGGTTATGGAGAGAGATCCTTCTTCATCATCACTATATTCCCTTTATGCATATGGACATTTAGCAGCAAAATTTCATATTCTACCATAATTAAATCATTTGATGGGTGGATTAGATTTGTATTTTGCAAGTCCTCCTTTTATCTTTCTCACAAATTGTGCTTCTTTTGTCTCTGATTCACAGATGGAACAATCACCAGACCTCTCTTCACAAAGGTTTTGTAGCTTGTCCCAAATCTATTTAGTTGATGTACACTTCATTGCCTTAAAAATCTCATAACGCGGTAGACCACTCAAGATGGAATCTAATCCTTTTTCATTGTTTTCACTTGAATCCTTCCCAACATCATCTGTATAACTTGTTTTGATTGATTCCCAAATACCAAACCCAAGAACCTTAAACTATATCTTCATTCTTATACTGCATGATGCATATTTTGTTCCATCAAACAAAGGAGCTTTGTTTGTATGGAGGCCTTCCTTACAATCCATATGTGCTCAAGATGTTCCTTCCAATGGTTAAATTGTTTTTGAAGGAACCTTTTCTAATGCTAATCATTAAACTTATTCTTATACTGAAATAGGGGGGCGAATCAATATACAATACTTTTTATTTTATTTAACCATTCATCAATCATTCATTAGTTGAGAAAAAATAATCACATATAAACTCAAATCACAATGCACAAAGTTTAACATGGAAACCCAATCGAGAGAAAAAACATAAAAATTATATTTATAAGTGTTTGTCTATAGGAACCAACATAATATTACAAATGTTTTAAGAACCAACCTACTAGAGACACCAATATCCTCAACTGAGCATCGAATCAGCAACACCTATAAGAACCAACCCATTGTTAGAGTATTTGCAAGAACCAACCTGTTGGTGACACCAATCCCCTCACCTAAAAACCAAATCAAAAATATATGTGTAGACACCAATCCAAGATATTTATAAATAGAGTACTTCTAAATTCACTTGCATGTTTCATTCCACAGACAATACTTCAAACCCTATTCACATGTAGTCTTCATGCCCTAGTGAGCCTCATAGCATCATTCCTGGAATAGGATCCTAGAATACAACATCATAACCTCAAGACAACACACATTTCAGCATCACATACCTTCATTCCTTCATAACGCACCTTAAGAACAAGAAAATCCCAAGAAAACTCCTCAAACGTCTCTTCCACAACTTTAGATCCCAAAAAGACACCCTAACTTATTTAGTGCACCTCAGATCACTTATGTGCACCTCAGACTTGATATATTGATTGGTTTTACTAAACCTGTGCACATATATCTTGTGTTTATAGTAATTATGTCCTCACTTTTAGGTTCGACCTGTAAATATTGTTTGATCTGACCTAAATTTTATAGTTGGGTTATCAGACGAAAAAATTCATATCTCCTCATTCATAGGGAGTTAGAGGGAATTCCATATACCATTGTAAAGGTCTTGAAATAATATTTATAACCATATAACATATGCTCCCATTTGAACTAGGTATATAGGTTGAAAATATATTCAATTATAGGGTATCCAAATTGAGCATCAATAATCCAAAAATAATGTTTCCAACAATCTCCATCTTGCAATCTTTATCTTGGACATCTATAGTCTCCCTTGTCTTTGACATCAATGAAAAAATATTTCCAAAATAGGGTTTTCTGATTTATTCTTTATGTTAAAGTCCTTTTCAGTTTCTTTGTAATCAGTTTCTTTCAAATGAGCGTCGTCATCACATCTCTATGTTCAGATATAATCTACCACCATTCCAGCTAGCTTGTGTGCTTTGTATTTTATAGAATTTTTTATTTCATACTGTCATTAATAGAATTTGAGTTTAGTTGTATTATTGTTTTTCTTACAATATCTCTATGTTTTTATTTGAACTATATTTTTGCCTTCATTTCATTCTTAATTTAATATGGACCAGTGGTATTAGAGCAGTCTACTCCTTGTCATTTCTTTGTTCATGTCCTTGATGAGGTCAGGGTATAGAAAGTTGGGTCTTGAGCTAGTTTCTCTTGAGAACAAACACTCTCTCCATCCCAAGAAGCCTCCCATGGTGGAATAAAAGAGATATGACGAAGTAGGAGATTCTATCAAACTATTCCTTGAGGAATCCCTCATGCAATATAGGAATGAGATGATGGATAGTTTCTCCTAGATCCTTTGATGGCTGCCAACAACAATGGTGCAACCTTCAACCAACGTTCTCTTCAGAGGTGTGACAGCCTTCAAGGTACAACTTAAATTTGATATTCTTTTATTTGAAGGCTCGATAGATGTCAATGCTTTGGAAAAATGGTTAATTCTTCTAGAGGCTTATTTCAAGATTGATCACACATTTTACTGACACTTAGAAGATTGTGTTTTAATCCTTCAACATATAAGAAATTATATGTTTTATCCTTTCCATTATCAATACTAACGGTACCTTTTCCAACTTTCCTTGCAAAAGCATTATCCCCAAAGGTAAAGCTACCTCCTTTTTATTCCTTTAGGATGAGAATTTTTTTTCTAATCCCATGTCATGTGTTTTGAACATCCACTATCAATGTACCATTGTCTTCCTTTGTCTTGAGTATACATTGCAAGTCCACATTCTTCCTTATTTGATTCTTATTGCCTCCTTTTCCACACCTTTGTGTATTCTTCTCTATGCTTGGTAAGAAAATATTATTCCATGTTTTTTTTAGGAGAATTTATTATGACTCTTCTACAGTCATGTGTTATGTTCCCATAGTTATTGCACTTATAACGTTCAATGTTGTAATCAAGTAGGGGAGCAAACGAATTGTAGTTTCTATAAACAAAGCCATGAAAACTTATGGTTTTCTTGCTCGCATAATCATGCTTTGAGGTCTTATAATAACCTTTGTTTCTATCTCTCACATGATTGCTTCTTACATAATCTCTATAATCTATTGTTTTATGACCAAAATTATTGCAAGAAAAATAATAACCAAGAAATATATTTTGGTAGTGGGTTGTGAAAGGCCTTCTTGGTGGAACAACTCTTCTAAATTGATTCTTGTTATTCTTGTGAGAAGAAACAAGTTTATGTTGATAATAATTTCCTTTCTTGTTGTTTCTTTCATTGTTGATGGATCCTTTGATAATTTTAGCATAGCTATTGGGGTTTTCTTCATTTTCCTTTTCCAATGGCTTTGTGACCTTAGTGCTTGTATCTCCCTCAGGGGTATTTTGTTTTTCGTAATAGACAAGGCATGTATTAATGAATGGTGACCTTTGAAAAATGAGAATATTATATAAGATTTCAATACTCTTTCCAAACTTCAAGCTTCTATTCAACTAATCACTTGTTTTCTCTAGTTCCTTTCTTAAGGAAATTATTTCAGCTTCTTGCAATTTTCTTCATTTTCTTTCAACTATTTTCTCGCCACTTCTCCTATCATTTTTCCCTCTTCTAGTTTATTCTTCAAGATGATAATTGTTTTTTCTGCTTCATCAAGATCAGGATCCTTCTTTTCATATTTATGAAATTACTCTTTCTTCTTTTTATTCTTTCCCTTGGGTTTGTCTATTTCTTCTAAGGCACTAATGAGTTCTACTACAAGATTCACTTTCCCCATCAATGTCTTCTTCTTATTAATCTGATTTTTCTTTCTAATTGTCTTCATTTTCTTTATCAGTAGACTTTGTATCCATGGCTATGAAGAGGAACTATTCTTTGTCAATATCATAAACATATCCATCACTTTATTCAAACAAGTTATTATCCTCTCTAGAGTAAAAAATCTTCTTCTTAATATATTTTCCTCTTTTATTTATATAAGGTTTGATTTTCTTGTTATGTTCTTATTTATCATTATTTTCCTCAGCATCATTGTCTTCCCTTTTTGCATATGGACATTTAGTAGTAAAATTCTCTACTCTACCACAATTAAAACATTTGTAGAGTAGGCAATCCTTTTTTAGGCAATCCTTGGCCACCCATTGTGAACATGGTACCATTAGTAGGCTTTACGCAAGAAGAATGGGTCTTGAGACATATATCATGGTTAACGGACAAAAAAAATGGCCTTAGACCATACAACAATATTCTCATTCTCAAGGGTCATGAATGAGGTCTCAAACCACCACACATATCCTCTCTATAGGATACTTAGTATCCAAGTTGGATATCAATTCCATTAGGAGGTTTTATACACTGCATATGGCACTTGACACCTTGATTGTGGTCAAAAAAGGAACATAAGTTACATAGGCCCTATTTGATTCTTCTCGGGATCAATATTTTTGAAGTAGCCCCAAATGACCACCCAAGACCTCTAAGGGATATTTGGCCTTTGATTAGGAATATGGGCATAATTTATAACATCTACAAGCCCTTATGTATTGTTATTAAAGGGTTAGGATACTCAATAAAAAATCAATTAAACCATTGATGCAAACTCAAGTGAAATCAATGCAAATAGTGGAAATTAATTAAGATCTGATACCATATTGTAACATCGCAAGTTGTCCAAATTAATCTCTACTCAAAAATATATTGTAGAATTTATAAGAAAGTATAAATTACATCGAAAAGAAAATTACCTATAACAAGTTCACTCATTACCCATGTACACATCCAAACGTTTCAAAAAAGAAACAAACATGGAATATTAATAACTAATATATGTGGGAAAACACAGAAACATACATATCCAATCATTTTCCACAAAAATTAATAACATCTCTTCCATGATTCTAGCATCTTCTTTGATACCTGCAATACCTATTACATCCATTTGACACAACATAAATTTAATTTACAGAACAAAGGCCGTCTACAATACAAAATGGTGGTCATAACAACCTTCAAATCTGCATATGAAATCTTTATGACTATCCAAAATGCATTCCTAATACAAAGCTAAATTCCATAATTCCATTTTTTAACTAAGCACATAATATTTATACATAGTTGAGCCACAAATGTTAATCTTCAATAATTAAACCAAAAAAACTAATTTTACTTATATGTTTAGTGGTTTCACTTGGTGAAATAGATCCATGGGATTGGTTTTCCACCCAACCATAAGCACCAACACATGGAGGTGCAAACCCCATTCTAGGCAATGAAACAACAAGGTTGATTTTACTAGATACGACTCTAGTTCTTCTCATTGAACTAAATTTATAGATATCACAACTAAGGAATTAACATTTCAAACCATTCTCAATAAATTAATCCCACTCAACCAGCCTCTCTTCCCCCTCAGGCCTCATCCCACACAACATAAGGAATGGGATCCCCTTCTCTATTAAATAATCCCTCAATATCCCGTCCCTCCAATGCTCCAGTACATCATAGCTAGTGAATCCCTACTGCTAGGAACTAGGGAATCTTAGCTGCAACTTAATTTCCTTTTTTTCTTAAAAATTACCTGTGCTTGTTGCAAGCTATGGTAACATATCCCCTTGGTAGAATGCACTCTCCATTATTTTCCCATAAAATGGGTGAATGAATAACTTTCCAAAGGTTGAGTGGATACCCATCCCCAAATCTTGCATTAACACCCCACTTGAATGGAGAGCACATACACCTCCATGAAGCTTAGGAAATCAAAACATGATGCACACATAAGACAAAACAATAAGAAGGACTTGGACCTAGACACTTTTCTATAGAAATAAAATACTATTTTTGGACTCACTCCACTTCCCCATGTGTTGTTTCATTGTCCCCGTGGTGCTACTATGTGTTGTAAGATTGGTTGGTGTCATTGATGTCAACCCTAGTCATTGTTTTTGGACCACAATATTAATGGAAGGTATTTGGACATGAAGAACAATGTACATGCAGAAATAAAACCCATGGATGGATATTATACATATTGTTGTTTCCGGTGGTAGGTGGCACATCATGTGGATCCTCATGGTTGAGGAGAAATGAATTTTTGAAGATGACAAAGTGAATTGAAGAAGGAAGTACATGTAGGCCCTGAAGATAATTAAAGAAAAGAATTACAAAATAAGAAAGTGTTGGGTCGGCCCTAATGTTAAAAGGAAGTGACATAAATGGTATAAATAAATATCATTATACATTCACTTGATAAACAAGTTGATTTTCAGAGGAAATCAGAAGTAAAGAAGGTCAGATTTCAAGGGAGGATGAAGTCTTTTGGTGATGTGTTCTAAGGTATGTTATTTATAGGGCATCTTACCATTTTCACTATAACTTTTTTTTATGGAATTATTCAGATGGTGAAATTGCTATGGTATTGAGAATACATATCAAGGTACCTGTGGTAAAAAATTTAGCTCTTTATTCACTATAATTATGGAGATACACTCTGTGGAAGATAGGGTTTGTGACCAGTCCTGAAGCTAGTCATAAACAAGTGTTTCAGGTAAAATGGTAATAACTCCTTCATAGAGAATCCAAATGAAGTGAGACAATTTTCATTGGAAATATTACAGACTTTATTTTCCTGTGTGTGAGTTTTCGAAATGGATGTTAAATATTGAGCATGGGGCATTCTGTACAAGTTCACTCTCCTGAATAAACCAGAATTGAATAAAGTCTACCATTCTTTCCATAAATTATTTTTGGGGAGGATTCAATGAGTGAAACTTGGAGGATTTTCAAAGAATACATTGAGTAATATTATCCATAGGATCATATTATTCCAAGAATTGAATAATTATAGAAGTTGAAGAAGTCTCAGGAAGCATTATCAGGATCTATGTGATGTTTGGTTGATGGTGATAATTTAATCTAAAGTTTTATTATCTCTCATATATTCTTGGGTGGAAGGAAGGGGCAAGGATGGAGAGTTCAAACCTCTCTTTATATTGGAGGATTGTATCTTCCTCTTGGAGGTTTATCTCTCCCTTTATAATTGGAAGTTGTAGCTACCTTTGGAAGTCATTACTTCCCTTGAACAATAACTATTGATTATTTCTCATATATTGTGCATGGTGTATTGTGGTGTATTGGTGTAGCTCTTATACTATTGTTCATTTCTCATTGGATATAATTGAATGTTTTAAGTATAAGTTGAAAAGGTTTTTAAATTGTACTTGATATTGATTCACCCCCCTCTCAGTATCAAAAAACCCCAATTTCACCTTAATATTATATTATTATTCCATATTAATTGTAATATAATAAAATGGTAATTCACATTCCAAACTTACCACATTCTTATACATCATGTTCAATTATCACATGGATATATTACATCATTAGTACAGTTTACACAATAAGAATGGGTCTTAGGGCATATATCGTGGTCAAGGGAGAAAAACAAGGTCCTTAAGCCCTACAACAAACTTCTCAAGATCAAGTACCATGAAATAACCACCTCGTAAATCCTCTATAAGGGATATTTATCTTCCAAGTTAGATATCAACACTTCCAAAAGGTTTTATTCACCATGTATGGCACTCAAGACATAGACCTTGGTCAATGAGGGAACATATCTTATTATTCCCTATTTGAATTCTCACGGATCAATATTTGTGAAGTTGTCCTTTGAAAACAACCACGCATATTTTTCTTCATTGTCAGTCACTGGATTGAGGAAAAAACCACTAGAGTTTAAAATCTCATAAGAAGGTGAGTACAAGTACCATGCAACAAAAGAAATATTTCGTGTCCAATGGATCGGGGTATCATTGTCCCTATAGAAGGTGTTGGACAATAATGTAATAGAAGAACATTATTTTTATACTATAACTAATCTAAAAACTCAAAAAATACATGGATAAACTTCTCTAAAAAACTATGCATGTATGATATTAAGGGAGCAAATTATTCTAGTTGTTTAACATCTAGGCGGAGAGATTGTTCTCCCTAGTTTCAAATTCAAATTGAAATGTATCCATATTTATTAAGACCTCATTTTTCCCAACTAACTCTTTCTCTAACATGATCACAGTAATCTTTAAGGCATTAATATGTTCTTCACTATATATCTATGTTCAAACTTTGAGATCCATGTTAGACTCACCTAATTGATTCCCTTAAGGGACTGTAATTCCTACCTTAAAAGTATTTACGAGTTCCCTAATGCCATGGACACCATTCCTATTGTCCCTAAAAAGGAATAATTTGTTTCTTTAGATGACATAGAGTTTAGGGTAAAGCGACTTGCAAATGGGAAAGCTAAGGACATTGAAGGCTACCAAGCTGAAATTTTTAAAATCGGAGGGTCAATCCTTATCCCTCACGTACACAAGCTCTTCAATTTAGCAGTCAAGCAGGGCTTCCCTAAACCCTGGAATCAAAACCTCATTGTTCCTATTTTTAAAAATGGGGATAGAAACATTCCCTCTAATTATAGGACCATTATGATTAGCCTGATTTTAGCCAAGCTTTATGGAATTATTTTGGAAAAGAAGATTAGCCATTAGCTAGAAATTCACGGTAAAAGAGATAAAGGCCAGGCTAGGATTAGGAGATATCATTCAACTGTGGACCATATTTTTACCTTTAAGATCATTTCAGAGGAGTTTTGCAATACCAAAACCATTTTTTTTGTTTTTTTTTACTTTAGAAAAGCTTTTGACATGGTTCCTAGGAAAAACATTTGGAATATGTTGGAAGAGACAAAAGTTCCTCTCGAGTTGAGGGTTGCTGCAATAAGGATGTATGATAGCATTATTTCTAATTTTAAAAACACTGAGGTCTAGTCAAAAGATATTAATTACAATATCGAAGTCAAACAAGGTTGTCCCTTGTCCCCTACCATTTTTGGCATATACATTGACAAGTTAGAAGACTGTTTGGAAAAACCAGGTTGTGTCGGCCCTACTCTCACTGGTATAGTCATCAATCTTCTTTGTTATGCCTATGATATCTTGCTTATGGCAAGGAGTCCCTACGATCTTGAAAACCGACTAAGAACCCTTGAGGATTTTTTCTCCAACATGGGTATGAGTGTTAATATTGATAAGACTAAGGTCATGATTATTAAATCCAATAAGATCCCTTATGATACCTACGTATATGGCAACAACAACTTGGAGGAATTTACTTCATACAAATATATTGGAATTGATATTCACCACAAGTTCAATTGGAATTATATCATTGAGAAAAGGATTATTGGGGGATTGAAATCTTATTATGGGCTTGAAAACAATTGTAAATCAATTGATCTTTGGAGTTGGGATAAGAAGAAAATCCTCTTTGAGACTCTTGTTACACCTGTTATTATTTATGGATGTGAAGTCTGGGGTTGTAGTATCTCTTGTGAATCCTGGAGAAAGATAGAGAAAATAAAAAATAATTTTATAACCTATAATCTCAAAATGAAAGGAATAATGTCGTATCCCATCCTCCTCTTAGAAACAAGCCTCTCCCCCATTAAGAGCATGGTTATGACTAGATACCTAATGTATAAGAACAAGTTAAACAACATGGAAGACAAGAGGCTTCCTAAAATTACTTCAAAATCGAGTCATAACCACCACTGACTCAAGAAAGAATCGAATAAAGATGCCCAGTCTTGGATAAACTATTGGGGAATCATGGTAGACACCATTTTGTAGAATAAAGACACTATTAAAAAAAATGTCAAATCAAAATTTAAGGAGAAAATGTGGTGTGATAAAAAGTTAGATGAAAAAATAAAATTAAGGTATTATGAGGATGTAATCAACCCCAATATAGAAGATCAAAATTATCTATCTATTTTTCCAAGTGTAAATAAAAAAATAAGCATTGCTAAGATAAGAACAAATTCTCACGAGCTACATAGTGAAACTAGGCATTGGTCAATTCCTAAAACACCATGGGATGAAAGAGTGTGTCACCTTTGTGACACTAACAAGGTTGAAGATGAAAAGCACTTTCTCTTAGATTGTCCAACCTATACCCATATTATATCTCATTTTCAAAATATTTTCACACTACCAACCTTCCTAACCTCTTAACTCAACAAAAGTATGGTGATCTTGGAAAGCTTCTCTTAATGTTTTTCGAGAACAGAAACAAAATTCTAAAGAATCACAAGTAATCACTTACCCTCTTAAGGTCTTATAGACCAATTTGATTTTAGTGGATGTTACTCATCATCATCATCATTATATATAT